>CM074732.1:9095336-9302373 GCA_037367245.1 Phrynocephalus guinanensis | reverse complement strand
GAGTGTGAAGATCAGAAGCCTGAAGGCTACAAGCAGGCTAGTGAGCCATCCACTCCAGCCAGAACCTTCGAAGACGAAGAGCTATGAGTAATAGTGGAAGGGATGTGATGGGGACCGGGTCCAGGGCTAGGAATACAATGGAGGACCAGTCCGATGTGAAATGTACGTACAACAAGGGAACGTGGTGGAAGGATTTTATTTGAACAAGGAACACGAGGTGACGTGGACGAGGAGGGTGCAGGAGATATAAAGGAGGAGTAAGTGGCAGGAAGAGAGAAGAGCTGAAGCATGGGAGACCAGACCAGAGGCGGAGGAGTGGAAGGTCTTCATTTTCCACAAGGTGATGGGTCACCGAAAGAAGGCCCCTTCAACCAGTCATGGAAGAGCTGGCTTGATAGAGATGGCGGTAGACTAGACTTGCCACCCATGCTGTAGAACCCTATATGCCGGAAGGCGACCACAGCTGAGGATGCCGTTGGACCGAGAGAGGTTCCAAGGGGCCCTAGTTCTAGAGTGGGACAGATGGGACTTGCCTGAATGCTTTAGAGCAGTGGTTCTCAACCTGTGGGTCCCCAGATGTTCCTGGACTGCAATTCCCAGAAATCCTGGCCATCTCAGTTAGTGACAAAGACTTCTGGGAGTTGCAGTCCAGGAACATCTGGGGACCCACAGGTTGAGAACCACTGCTTTAGAGGATCCTTACCTTTGTTTGATCCCTGAGGAAGTTGTTGTTCATTTGTCGGTGGCAATGGAAAATAAACCAAGTTGTGTTCTATCCTGTCTCCGCTTCTGGGCGGTTCCATGGGAAATGGGTCACTTCAGGAAAAATCTAAACCATCCAGAGAGAATTCAACCCTTGGTGTCAATTTATGTCAATTATCTGTAATATCCCCTGAAAACTGAATGCTTAATTGAGCTTGTAACATATCTAGGTTTGCAAAAGAGTGTTTTAACTGCACCTACAGAATCAGGAGTAGTGGTCAGGGTGGTGGTGGTGGCGGAGGGGCAGTGGGGTGGCGGCAGATGGCAGGGGACAGCGATGGGCACGGGGCGTGGCGGGCAGCGATGGGTGGATGGCAACGGGCAGCTACTGGGCAATGGGGGGGACGGATGGTGGTGGCCAGCGGCGGGGGGGCAGGCTGTCCAGCGCCCTCTCTCCATTTTGGCGCCCTAGGCAACTGCCTAGTTCACCTTAATGGAAGCGCCGGCCCTGGGAGACAGATATCTAGTCTCATGCACTCTTGGGCACATTTGGTAGCGCCACTGTGAGATACAGGAAGCTGGACTAGATGGGCCTTTGGCCCGATCAAGCATGGTTCTTATGTTCTTGATCTTGCAGCCCTCAAGTCAAGATTCCTTCAAATGTGCTTCACATTCAGGACGGGACATTTTAACTAAACATTGGAAGAACCCTCTGGACAGAATGACCTGCTGTGCAAGACATCCAATTGTCTGTGAAGATTCTCAGTCATCCAGGTGAGTTTATCTGGGCGTTGAGTCATGGCTACTGGACTTCTTTTTCTTGAGATAGAAACGTTTTGCTGCTCATCCAAACAGCTTCATCTGTCTGAATACAGCTAGCGCAAGTCCTCCAGTTATTTGAATCCAGTTATTTCAAACCAAACAGTGGGGAGAATCCTCCTTATAAGAGATTTCAAGCAGT
Organism: Phrynocephalus guinanensis; assembly: GCA_037367245.1. Lineage (NCBI taxonomy): Eukaryota > Metazoa > Chordata > Lepidosauria > Squamata > Agamidae > Phrynocephalus > Phrynocephalus guinanensis. Next base: position 9,300,710 of record CM074732.1, on the reverse strand, counting down.
GGCTGAAGAGCCATCTGTATGGGGTGGGGCAGTGGTGAAAGCAGTGCTGACCATTGGATATTCCTGCACTGTATGGGAACTAGATCAAATGGTCTAACAACCCCCTTCAAATCTATGATACCTGTTATATACAAACATAGGGAATTTAAATTTACTTTTGTTATGGGGAATATGTAATGTAAATTACCAGCTCTCTTCTTTACAACACTTATAATGTTATAGTGACTTATCCACAACCAGGCCTCTAAATGTTGTTGAATGGCAACTCTGTGGCAGCCACTGATGAAAGGCTGCCACTACGCTTGGAAACTTTGAAGTGTAACCACAAAATATTCCATTTTCTGCACTTTAAATTCCAGTAAACAGAAGTGGTACACAATGGTGTTCCAGTAACTTTCCCAAGGGAGGTCTTCATGGTATGAGTTCCCATGGCCACATCCCCAATGAAAGTTCAAGAATGGAGACAGCACTGTAGATTCATATGGAAAACCAGTCCTAAGTAGTTTTCCTCTCCAACAGAAGGTAGGATTTTTGTTTGTTCATTCTGTAACACCATTCAAGGCTGGATAATCTAGAAATACATAATTACATGGGGCTTCCAACAGGCCAGGGAAATGTGTTGGAGGCCCCAGAAGTGGTTTCCGACGATCCAGAAGTCACTTCCGTTTTTTCAGAAGTGACTTCAGGTTCACCGGAAACCACTTCTGGGGCCTCCAACTGGCCCAAGAAGCCTGTCAGAGGCCTGTTTGGGGCACCGCCAGGCCTGGGGTAAGTGCAGGAGGCCTCAAACAGGCCCATGCAGCTTACCCTAGGGCAGTGTTGGCGAACCTATGGCACAGGTGCCAAAGGTGGCACTTGGAGCCCTTTCTGTGGGCGCCCGACATTGCCCCTTCACAGCCACCTGTATTCAGGTTAAATTGCTGTATTAGCATTTTGAGAAAAAATAGTGGGTTCTGAATTGCAGTTTGGGCACTCAGTCTCTAAAAGGTTTGCCATCACTGGTCTACACTGACCAATAATGTGCTTTGGTTAACCCTAGGAGTAGGGTTAGTGGGTTCTGATTTGCAGTTTTGGCACTGAGTCTCTAAAAGGTTCACCATCACTGCCCTAGGGGGACCAGGACCACAGTATATGAACCATGAAATGGTGGGGGACCACTGTATATCTAATTGATAAATTTCTCTTGAATGTGTCCACTATTGGAACACTCACTGGCTCTTGAGGTAGTTGGTTCCACTGCCATACTACTCTAACAGTTAGGAAGTTTTTCCTGATATTCATCTGAAATCTGGCTTCCTGTCATTTGAGCCTATTATTCCATGTTCTGCACTCTGGGAAGATCAATAGAACCTGTCTTTCCTCTATATAACCGTCCTTCAAATAGTGCACTGTATGTGAAGAGTGCTATTGCATTGGCCCTCACTATTTTCTTATCAGGGTTTTCATTCTTTCCTCACAGGTTTCCCATCCACTGGTCATCCTTTTTGCCCTCCTCTAAGCTCACTGAAAACTGTCGGCTACAAAGACGGCAGCTCGGTGGTTCGAATCTTGGGTGCCACGCAGCGGAGTGAGCTCCCATTGTTAACCCCAGCTCTTGCCAACGTAGCAGTTCAAAAGGATGTAAATGCAAGTAGATACACAGGTCCCGCTGTAAAAAAAACAGTAAGGTAAAAACAGTGTTCCATGTGCAGAAATGCGTTCAGCCATGCCGCCCACATGGCCACAGACTTGCACAACACAGCCTCTTTGGCTTGAAAACGGAGATGACCACCACCCATAGAGTCGGACATGAGTGCATGCATGTGCGGGGGGGGGGGTTTACCTTTATCCTTTAAGCTTCTTCCAGTGTGTCTGCATCCTTCTTAAATTGTGGTGTCCAGAACTGAACAGAGGACTTAAGATGATTATAATAATTAATGGTTTTGTTGTGCATTATTCAGAATGTGTTTGGAAAGGCGTGCACAATTTTATAGAATCTTATACATTCCAAGAGCTGCCTAGATGCCCTAAGCACATCCAATCTCGCATGATTTCTGAAGCTAAGCAGGGTCAGGCCTGGTTAGTACTTGGATGGGCAACCTGTACGCACCTGGACTAGGAACTGGCAAGCCACTTCAGTATTCCTGCCAAGAAAACCCTATGGACATGGCCTCAGGAAGAGTTGGCCAGGACTGTAATGACACAACACACACACACATACATTCCAAGAGATAAATAGCAGTTATTTTGACTCAGAAGGAAGTTTCTTCTAGCCTAGCCTCTCACCCCACTCCCTCCTCCCACCCTGTTCACTCACTCTGCTGCTGGCCTTCAGAATGCCTTAACAGACCAAGCCCTCTGCTTCACCTTCATAGCCTTTGGTGGAGACACACCTGGGTCGGGTCCGGTGGACATTCCCTCTAAGGCAAGAGGCACCAAGGGCTTGCCTGGCTTGTGACAAAGAATTCCAGGGATTAATAAACGGGGGGCAAAAATCGTTGGCGTTGTCTGTTCCCAATCTACTCCAATTCCCTCGGTCACCCCCAATTATAGCGAAAGCCAAACCTACATTTCTTTTAACTTCTCCATGGACTAACTTCCCAAGAATATATATTCCATTTATTAATGGCAGTAGCTTCTAGAGTAGCTTTCCAGATATGAACTTTGGGACTTTTAGATTCTTCACAAGGCTGCTACTACCCTGAGGTTGTGGCGTTTCTATTATCCACGGAAGTTGGCGTGTTGCGTGAAGATTTTTTTTTTTTTTTTAGCGGTCTATTATTAAGGTGTCGCCCATTTTTGTCTTTTGCTTTATTTGGACCACACAGCACCCTTTGATTTCGATCGGCCCTTTCCGGCTGGTTCGGAGTCTTAGAGCAACCGCGACGGTTTTGCAGGGGCCAGCCACCTGTCCTGGGGGGGTGGGGGGCTCCCGCGATCGCGCTCACCTCCGGCGCCCGGGGAGAGAGGTGGGCCGGCGGCGGCTGATGCCTGGGGTTGCAGAGGAGCTGCCCTGCCTGTCCGCGGCGCGCCTCCTCGCCCTTTGCGCTCGCCTTGCTGCTGCTGCTGCTGCAGGAACTCAACTCGGAGCCGTGCGCTCGCCGGGCCATGTGATCGCTGTGCACCGATTAGATTAGATGGTTGGTTCTGGATAGCCCTAGGCTAGGGGGCCGAGGATGGGAGCCGGGCATTGCAAGCATGTGACAAAAAACATATTTCACACCACTTCCTAGGGACAGGCTTTCCACTGAGAGGAAGAGAGAAACAGGGGGGGATCTGAGCGCCAGCCAGCCCGCCAGCCCTACTTTCCTAAGGTAACAACCACCGTTCTCCTTCACGCTTTCCGAAGCAAGCAGGCATTGCCCGGGGCGAGAGGCTGGGCTGGGCTGGGCTGGGCTGGCACTCCTTATCAGGAGAGCGAGGGAAGTTTTCCAGGCTGCCTGGGCTGCCCCTGGGAAAAGGAGGGGAGCAAGAGAAGGGGCAAAGGTAAGGAAAGAAGAGGGAGAAGGAGCAACGGAGGGCCAGGCCAGGGCCAGGCACGCTTTTGGGGAAGAGGGCGGGCGGGCGGTGGCCCTGGAAGCCCAGGAGGGAAAGGACGAAGGCTGTGGATCGCTGTGCGCCCGGAAGGCCCCAGGACGCAGCGTGTGTGTGCTCCGTTGAGCGCAAGGAACGGGCCCGGGTTCGCAAAAGAGGTGGTGTGATGCTTGCCCGTGGGGCCAGTATCACCCTGTGTTTCCACAGCCAAACTTGTTTTGTTTTGCAAGACGAGCTGGGGCATCTGGAGTTAAGCACCTCGTATGTCTTTTCTGATTTAAGAAAAAGAAAAAAAACACCAATCGGATTAAAGGACGGGGGTCTTCGGCGCTCTTAATAATGCCTTTCTGCCGATCAAAAGTTCTCCTCCACTCCCTCCGCCTTGAGCTTGGTTCGTCTTGAGATGACCGCCTTCCTGTTAACAAATTCAAACCCGGAGATTAAATCGACTGCAATGGAGAAAGTGTCGGGGTTTTAAAGCAGCGATTGCCTTCCTGAAGATTAGTTGAAATGAAATGTTTGCAGCTGTCATTAAGGAGTGTGGCACATTTACTGTTGTGTCTGCACCTAAGCGTTCCGATAGCAAGATGCAATTAGTCTTTGGTTCCATGCAGCCTGCGTTGTTAGAACAGCTCCTTCATGTACAAAATGTTCTGAAAGGCCAGTTTGCCAAATAAACAAAAGTGTAATTAACCTGGAGTAACTGAGAAAGGGGGCGTTGGTAGTGGTGGTGGAGAAATCTGATCTGTAAATCAGTAGGTAAATCAGAGCAGCTCCAGCCTATGCTTGCTTTTCAGATACAGAGTTGAGATGCTGAGAAGTTGCATTGATTTTTGTGCTGCCTGTATATTGGGGTCGTTGGCCATTAAATATATCTGGAACTTTGTTAGATGAACTAAAGTACCAAGTATAAGTGTATTGATGAATGTCATGTAGATACAAGAACGATAATACCTGGCCATTTGTGATTGCCATGACTGGATGGAAGGTATGAGAAATCCAGGTTCATGTCACTTCAGCTCTTTAAAACAAATCATTGTGTCAACTGTCTGTTTGATCTGGCCTGCCGACCTGTGTTATTCTATAGGCAGAATTCCATTGAACTCCATAGGAGAAATGGAAAATTTCAGAAATCTGCGACTAGCTTAGTATGCCCTTTCTTCTCTGCTTCTTAAGTGCATCTAGATATTTATACAGATACAGATAATACGGATAATATGTATGGAACAGTACTTTGCTGAAATTTTAGAGCTCCTTCAGGAATACAGTATTTTATTATCCGTTGGGAACATTTATTGTTCAGACTCATGAACATACATGAGATTGGTGAATCTTGTGACTCAGAGGAACCCAGCCGCCGTGTATCATTATCCTGACCCCATTTCCTTTTTGGGTAATCCACAGCTGGCAGAAGGACGCTGGCTGGGGTGGGGGAGGAGGGGAGAAGGCGCCAGGAAGACAAACAAGTGGTTCCTAGATCAAATAAAAGCCTGGGCTCTCTCTAGAAGCAAGAACGACCAAACCCAGGCTGTGGTAGTTTGGGCACATTATGAGAATACTCAGCTTGTTGGAAAAGATAATAGTGCTGTGGAAAGGAACACAGCAGACATAAAATGAAGACCAAATAGGAGATGGTTTGACTCAGTAAAGGGAGATGGACCCTGGAGCTTGCTTTCAAATGCTGAACAAGAGCTTTGCAAGAGCTGACCACAAGATGCGTGGAGGTCACTAATTCATATTAGTCACTGCCAGTCAGGAAGCAACATGAGTGGGCATAACATCAGCAAGCATACATAATTAATAAACTCAACAACTCACTCTTTCAATTTGTAGCATGATTGATACTGATCTAACTTACAAGATTGTTGTAAGAATTAACAGAAGATGCTACATAGGAAATATTCCAGTCACACTTGCATGGTTGACATATCAGGCACAAACAAAAATGTCATATTGAAGAGGGGACTGGTTTGTTTTCCATGGCTTCAGAGACTAGACCTCGGGGCAATGGTTTCAAACTACAGGAAAAGAGATTCCATTTGAACTTTAGGAAAAACCTCCTGATGGTTAGAGCTGCCCAGCAGTGGAATATGCTTCCACGGAGGGTGGTGGAGTCTCCTTCTGTGGAGGTTTTTAAGCAGAGGCTGGATGGCCAAAGTACTGTGATGGGTGTTCCTGCATGCCAGGGGTTGGGCCCTCAAGGTCACTTCCAACTCTGATTCTATGAAATATTTTTAAATAAATTTCCTTTTGTTTTTGCCTGATATGCTAGCACAAACTAACACAGACCGCCTTTTCTAAAAGTACTTCTGTGATGGTTGAAAGTTGATTATTACTACAGTCATCCCCTGCCTATTGCAGGGGTTAGGTACCTGACCCAACCTGCGATAATGGGTTGGGTCAGGACTGGGGGGGGGGCTATCTGGGGCCTCCTAACTTACCTGAGGCCTGGTGCTGCCCCGAACGGCCTCCGAAGGCCTTCCTGGGCCTGTCGGAGGCCCCAGAAGTGGTTTCCGGTGAACCGAAGTCACTTCCAGAAAGTGACGATCACAAGAAATCAATTCTGGGGCCTCCGACAGGCCCAGGAAGGCTATCAGAGGCCCCTGAAGTGGTTTGAGGCTATCCGGAAGGCACTTTTGGTTTTTCAGAAGTCACTTCTGGTTTGCCGGAAACCACTTCTGGGATCTCCGACATATCTGGGAAGCCTGTTGGAGGCCCGTTCGGGGCAGCGCCAGGCCCGGGGTAAGTGCAGGAGGCCTGAAACAGGCTCATGCAGCTTGTCCCAGGAGCCCTTTGTTTCATACACTACGGTCCTGCGATATACCGGGACCGCAGCATATGAAACGCAAATGGTGGGGGACAACTGTAGTATTATTTTTCTTATTATTACTATTTGTTATCCGTCATGTATAGTGAGTGACAGATTGCTGTGATCCATTTGTGGTGCTCTAACCTGTAGATGGTTGGAAAGAGATGGCCGCTATCTGTATCTTTCCCAAGCAACACTATGGTGAAGGCCTGGAAAAAAACTGGAAAAATTCAGGGGGGGAAACAGGTTTTTCCCCATTTTTTCCGGAAGCCTTTAGGATTTTTTTCTGAAAAATTGAAAAAAGAAAAAAAGATTATGGAATGTTTTATTTTAACATGATTAATAAAATATTTTAAGATAGGGTGTTCTAATATTTTCCAAATCATTTCTAAAAAATATGCATAGTATCAGATCATTCTAATTTATGTGCACTGAGGACAAGCAAGACCTAGGTTACAAACTGAACTTTCCAATGCAAACAAGATGCATTTCTTCCTTTAGGAGGTGCTGCTATTGTCACAAGAAAGAGAAAAAGGTTTCACTTTTGTTTTTGCATGTGGGTGGGTTTGTTTGGTTCTGTTCTGTCCTCTTCACTAGGCCTCAAAACACTAGAAGAAACTACAGAGCATCAAAAATGATTCTGATTAAATTTCATGCCCATTGATTGAAACATAGTTCCACTTCCTTCTATACATTTCCTCCCCTCTTCAATTCTTTTTACAAGAATGAGGTTTTTCTTTTATTTTATTTAATACTGTGGAGAGGAATTGTGAATTGTTTATTCTGGATTTTTAAACATTGTTTCGTAGAGGTTTTTTTGTTCCACATAAACTAGTAAACACTTCAGGAGATTGTTACTACATTTGTTACTTACAATTACAAATAAATATATTCTTTAAAAAGCAAAAAGTCCTCCCTCTCCTCTCCTCTCCTCTCCTCTCCTCTCCTCTCTTCTCCTCTCCCTCTTTCTAGTTCTTCAAATCAGTATGGAGTGTCATGATTATTAATCTGAGTGATGTATAGAGACCTTGGTAATGGAGCCACAGTTGTCAGCCCTTAACCTGGAGGTATCGAGTGCTTCTTTTATCGCCTTCTTCTCTCTCTACTTCCCCTCTTGGAATGTTGTGTGTCATCAAGTCAGAACCAACTTATTGGGGCCCTAATAGAGTTTTCAAGGTAAGTGCTATATTTAAGGGGTGGCTTTGCCATTTCCAGGCCTTGGGCAAGCTGTGCAGTTCCGGACCCCTGCCAGAAGAAGGACATGGAAAAACCACTTCTGAGTATTCTTTACCCAGAAAACTCTGTAAAGGGACATCAGAATTCATTTGATGGCAGCAGCAGCAGCAGCAGCAGCAGCAGCAGCAGCAGCAGCAGCAGCAGCAGCAGAAGATGATGATGATGATGATGATGATGATGATGATGATGATGATGATGATGATGATGATGATGATGTGGTCTTCCATGGCTGAAGAGTGATTTGAACCCTGGCCTCTTGAGCCCTAGCTGCCTGTATTGTACCACTGAGGTTTTTTTTAAAACAGCATCCTTCTCCAATATGCTGCCTTCCAGATGTTATCTAGCTTCACTCCAGCTGTCCCTGGTCATTGGACCTGCTGGCTATAGCTGAGGAGAATCTGAGTCTGGAGGATCTAGAAAACAACACACTGAGGGCGGTTGAGCTGGAAGGATTTCAAAGCAAGCCATGCCGCGTGCATGTGTGTGTACTTCCGGCTAGGAGAGAAATGCTTTACTGGGTCGCCCTGCTTGCTTTATCCATTTTTGCCCTAGAGTCTTAGGTTCTGCAGTGCTGGTCCCTGTCTCTTAATTGTTGTGTGAGAAGGATAGCTATTAAAACAGGAGCAGCTTTTTCCTCTGAAGGAATCACTTTGTTTGGAAAAGAGCCCCTCCCTCTCAAACAATCAAGTCCAAGAGCAGTTCTTACTACCTCCTCTTGACCTACCTCTCCCCAACCCCATTTTTGCATCCCAATAAAGGGTCAGCCATTTTGTTTTCTTTTACTATGCCCATTCTTGTTCAGCCTTTCAGAGATATGGATTAATCAAATGGCACATTGGATAACTGGCGGCCATGCTGCCAACCCTGCGGCTATTCCTGGCAGTTGCTGGGGGGGGGGGCAAACAAACTTCTTGAAGGAGAAAAGCGAACAACCCTGTGCTATGACCATCATTTAGTCTAGCATTTGTTTGATAGGTAAAGCTGTGTGGGTGTTTTGAGAAACTTTGTAATATTCCATTAACTGCAGTTCCTGGGAAGATTACAGAAGCTACCGCTGACCTGGCAAGTGCATCGAACCAAAGAATTTTAAAAGAGAGGCGAGGAAAGGAAGGGAGAAAGGGTGGCCCTCCGTGTGTGTGTGTGTTTGTGTGTGTGTGTGTGTGTGTGTGTGTGTGTGTGTGTGTGTGTGTGTGTGTGTGTGTGTGTAGAACAACCATTGGAGTTACAGAAATTTTGCTAGATTCATATCAAGATACAGTTGTGTGACTCTGATTTCATTGCCTCTGTAACTCAGCAATTGGTTGGCCTTTTGGTTAACAAATAAATGGTCAAGAAATCAGCTGATGGTCATGCTGCATTCATTATGCTTTTTTAATATACAAGGCAGTGATTTTCCTCTGTTTTTGCAGAATGATCTTCTTGTAAAGCTAGAATATTCCAGTAATAGATTGTTAGCTTTATTTCCAGACCCTATTCTCTAAAAAACAAGAAGTAACATCCACTGTCAAATATCTAGAATGACCATTGTTACATTGGAAGCATAAGCCATGCCAGTCCATCTTTAATACTACTTTTCTGTATGACATGGACCAACGAATGACTGCCCTGTTGCTTAACAGGAGCCCAGTGGCGCAGTAGTTAAACACCTGTACTGCTGGTAAAACTGTGTTCACGACCTGGGGTTCAATCCCAGGTAGCTGGCTCATGGTTGACTCAACCTTCCATCCTTCAGAGGTCAGTAAAATGAGTAGACAGCTTGCGGGGGGGGGGCAATGTGTAGCCTGCATACTGTAATTAAAAACTAAACCGCCCAGAGACTACTTAAAGTGGTACGGGGTGGTATAAGCAGAACACTTTGCTTTTGCTTTAATTTATTAACTAGCTATTATGTTTTTTGGAATTCTACAAATGTTAAAGGATGCAGAGATGAAAATGGTTAGATATGGAAGAATTAATCCTTCACTAAATCTTGGCTTACATAATTAAATGGAAGGTCCCCTGTACTCGGTTTTTGATTTAAGTGCACAGTTTGGTCATTTATTGAATGTATAAGCTGCCCATCTAAGTGGCAAACCGCTACGCTAGGCAGCTACAAAAAAGTAAGATAAATGTACAAACAAAATTGAAACAATAAACATACAAAACATCAGGAACACACCATCTTAAACACCTTCTCTCTAACAGCCAACTGGATCAAGTGTTAGATAATAAACCAACACCATAGGGCAGACATCTGATTATTTCATTATAAAAAAATTAAGAAGTGGTAAGATTTCCAAAGGCCCGAGCAAAAAGCTAGGTTTTGATTTGCTTCCTGAGGCTGAGGAGGGAGGGAAGGAGATGCACCATTACCAGAAGGACATTCCAAAGCACGGTGGCCACTACGGAGAAGGGGTGGTTTCTACTTGACAACTTCCAGGCCCTCTTTAGATTGGCCATCCACAATATCAGAGATGGGAGATGTGGATAGGATGGGAGGGTGACCTTGAGGGAGAGGCGCTGTTGCATGTAATGAGGTCCTACAGTGTAAAGGGTTAGTTTAGTGTTAAATATGTTAAACCTAGCACTTTGAATTTGGCCTGGAAGCATACTGGCAGTCTTTATTGGGTCTGTGACCATACAGTAAAGATTGATTGTTTGATTGATTGATTGATTGATTGACTGATCGATCAATCAATCGATCCAGGTCAAGGGAGATGAGGACAGAACAGCCAATATCTGATTCTCTTTTGATATTTCATGAGTAGTATGACCCCGCTGAGATCAGATAACAAGCTCCTTAATCAGTCAGGTTGACCTCCCAACAACCAGATTTTCATCTTTCAGAATTCATCTTCAGCCTGTTAGCCCTCATCCAGCCCATAATCTTGGTCAAATAGCGCTCCAGGATCTCTACAGCTTCCACTGCTGAGGATGAGAAAGAGAGATGGCGCTGAGTGTCATCAGTGTACTGATGTCAGTATCAGATCTCCAATTGACTTCCCCCAGTAGCTTCACATAGATGATGAACAGCAAAGGGGAGATGATCGACCCCTGTGTGACATCACCTTGTAGCACCCATGGGGATGAAACAGCATCCCCAAACTAACCATTTGACACAGGCCACCATGAAAGGAACAAAGCTAGTACAGTGCTGACCTCCAGTCCCCAAACCTGTCAACCAGTTGAGGGGGATACCATGACAACCAGTTGAGGGGGATACCATGACAGATGCAGAACCACTAACATGGCCATAGCCTCCTATAACTGGTTATCTGGCCGAGCAGTCATAACTGATTCCCATGGTGTGACTCAAACCCTAAAATGGATTCAAACTACAGCACAGTATTGGTAACCTCCAAGAATATGCCAGATCTGGAGGAAAGAAAACTTCCAGTTTATACTTGCTTTGGGATAATTGGTCTAGCTACATAAAGGTCTTTCTTTCTGTTGATAATTGTTATTTATTGACCGGCTATTTGTGTTCACTGACGTAAAACAAGTTTTAAACTAATTGGCTCAGGCTGTTGATTAATGTATTGCTCAGTCCCTTCTGTGAGTTCTTGATCTCTTGTGTATGGCTATGAATAAGCAACCTCCAAAATGTCCTGCCCTTATGAGCCCCTCTCAGCTCCTGCAAACTGAAAGCTGTGGTTCCTTTAGAGCAGTGGTTCCCATGATGGGGGTCAGGACCCCTTCGGGAGTGGGGGGTTGATCAACCATTTCACAGGGGTCGCCATAAGCCAATGAAGAAAAAGGCACAAACTGCTTGGGTCTGGTCGGTGGAAGGAGGTGGGGGAAGAGTGAGTTACAGCTTGATATGTTGGAGGGGATGTCAGTCAATGGCACCGGAGGCTGCAATTGGCTGAGGGTGCCTGCAGAGGGAAGTTCTCTATGGCACCTGCAGCATTTGCCTGCCAAAGGGGGCTTGTGGCCTCTTCCAAGTAGGGCAAGGGGGTCACCACAACATGAGGAACTGTAGTAAAGGGTTGCGGCATTAGGAAGGTTGGGAACCACTGCTTTAGAGTGTCAGTCCTCCTCATACTCAACCTCCTTCTTTTCCTGCTACCTTTAACTTTTCCCAGCATGATCGTCTTTTCCAGAGAATGTTGCCTTTTTGTTATTTTTGCTGCCAGAGATAGTTCAGGGTGCATTTGCGCTAGGACTCACATGTTTGTCTTTCTTGCAGTCCTGAGGTGCCTGCAAGGTGCTCTCCTAGCACCATATTTCAAAGAAATCATTTCTTTCCCCTGCCAGCTTTTTTACTGTTCAGCTGTCACATCTGTATATGGTGATCAGGAAGGCAATACTGTTGACGTCCAGTGTCCAGTGACCTATATCCTTACACCTGATCTTTTCTAATTTCTTCCCCGCTGCTACGTCATGCTTTAAAAACTCCCCACATGACACCCAGTGTTAGTGCGTGCAGAAATGCTCCCCCCACCTCCCGAGTTAAAGGACCTATATTTCTGGAGAAGCAATTTTTGACTAAGTACTACGAAGAACTTTCTGAAAGTCAAAGCTGTTCAACAGTGAAACAGACTGCTTCAGGAAGAGCCTTGTTGGGGTGCAGTCGTTAAACTGCTGTACTGGAGCTACAGCTACGCTCATGACCTGGGGTTCAATCACAGGTACCAACTCGTGGTTGACTCAGCCTTCTGTCCTTCTGAGGTCGGTAAAGAGAATACCTAGCTCTTGGGGATGCGGCGTGTGTGTGTGTCAGTGTGTAGCCTGCATAAATAAACTGTAAACTGCCCAGAGAGTGCTTTAAGCACTATGGGGCAGTATATACGCAGAACAGTTTGCTTTGCTTTCCTTCATTGAAAGATTTTAAGTGGTGGTGAATAGCCATCTATCAGGATTGTTTTAGCAGTGAACTCCCTGTTTCTACAGTGAATTGGGCTTGCTGACAGTTGAGCTCCTTTTAGCTCTAGGATTCTTTGCTGAAATGGTTAATAACCCCCTTGGGTCCTTTCAAGGAAAAAGGCAGGATAGGAATAGTTTGAATGGATGGATGGATGCTTTCCTGTAGTATCTCCAAGTGGTATTGTAAGTTTTAACCATTGGCCATGCTGTTTGGGGTTGGTGAGAGTTGGAGTTTAAAACAAGGGGAGGGCACCAGATTGCTTTCTTTGTGTTGTAGCATTCTCTCTCATCCCACTCATATATTGAACTGGCCTGCTGTGACAATAAATGCAATTAATGTCATAAAATTGCTTAGATGATTTCTCACTTGGTTATTGTACTGGCAGTGTCATTTGGAGCACATAGTTGCATTTAGTTGCATCCATGTTCAGAGTAGGCACTACTAGAATATGGATCACTGAACATATGTAAACTCATGTTTTTAACAGGTCTGTTCTAGTTGAGACTAATAATGGATTTGAGTAATTTATTCTCTGTGTTGATTGCATTCTCTCAGTCCCACCGCTCTCTTGGGCACATAATGTGTAGAGTTGCCATTCCCACCCTCTTAGGGATTTGTTATCTAGATAGACTTCTGTTTCAGATTCAACAAGAAGTAAAGAACAGTTTTCTTTTCCTGTCTTTAAATTTCCCAGCATATAAAATCAGACTATGGCTCTGTTTTCCTACTTCCCCTTGTAAAAGGCAGATGCTAATAAGTGATGCCTCTCTGCCTTCACTGACTATACCTGTCAAGTGTCATGTTTTGGCTGGGACACTAGTGTTTTTGCAGCGTTTGTCCCGCCATCTTCCCAGAACATTTATTTTATCAGAAATGTCTCAGGCAGTGGTGGTTGAAGAGAGCGAGGCGAGCTCCTTGGATCGAGCATGGCATTTCCCCTTTTCTTAGCTCCTTTTGATCCTCTCTACTCTTTGACCTTCTTTTGGCTCAAAGGACAGTAGGCTGTGCCTGGAGTGGGGGTGGGGGTGTATTGGGTACATTACACCTCCCTCCTCCCATCCCGGCCAGCGCTGGGGAAAACTTGACAGCTATGTTCACTGACACAGAATGAAGTTGGCCTGGTTGTTGGTGATCAGCAGACTATCTTGGCAGACCTTTAATGCCTCTTTATTGGCATCTTCATGAAGTTCATTTTAGTGGCCAGCTTTCTGCAGAAGAAACATCAGAACTGAATTGTTATAATCTGTCCAGTTTATTAGTTTAGGGCAGAAGGGCAATATGTTGTGATGATAAACAAAATTATTTGTTAACTCTTTATAAAATAAACAGATGTTCTCTGAGTGGTTCCCGAAACAGTTGCCTCATTAAAGAAACAACGTAAAGCTATAAGAACTATTAAAAAGCAAAACGTCTCCCAGACAATCCATTGCTTCCAGTCTCTAAGCAGAGGCACTTAGAGCAAATGTTTTGCTAATATATATGGGAGAAGGCAGTCTTTGTTGAAGGATGTTTCTTATGTTGTATCTCTAGACTAGAAGAGTGCAAGGTCTCTTGTGGTTCTTTGCCACAAAGAGAAGAATAATTGCTGCCTTGCTGAAAGCAAACATGTGCAGTGGTACCTTGTATAAAGGAATTAATTCGTTCCAAATGAAATTATGTTAAGCAAATTTTCCTTTATACAAATTCCCATAGGAATGCATTGAAAACAGAGTGATCCCAATTTTATGTTGTACGGATTTTCCCCATAGGCAATTATGTTAAGCAAATTTCCCCTATCTCCAGAATTTTTTATGTTGTACAAATTTTATGTTATACAAGCTGTTTGTTATACAAGGGTCCTCTGTATGCTTAAGGCACACATGCCATACTGGTGAACTGGTGAGTGACTCTCTTCTCATCAAATGTTATAAAGAGGAAATACATTTATAATTTGAAAACCTCCATAGAAAAACTAGTAACTTTGTAGGTAAAGCAAATACTGCCTTGGAACACCTACCTCCACTGGTGAGTTGTATGATAGAGTTTACATTACTCTGCTTTTGATTTTCAGGTACTCTTCTTCCTAAAGATGGGAAGGAAACTGGACCTTTCCAAACTGACAGATGAAGAGGCCAAACATGTTTGGGATGTAGTTCAGCGGGATTTTGATCTGCGTAAAAAAGAGGAGGAACGTTTACGGTGAGTGCCTAAAACATGGTGAAACTACTCCAGTGGTTCCTCAAAGCTGAATATGAGGGGGGTTTAGCATACAATGTGCCAAATGAAAACCATTTTAAAATTAGCAATTAAAAAGATTACAGAGTATAGCTGTGTGTTGATGTGATAAAATATGTTTTACAGTATTTGTACTATGGCAGATGTTTTGAAATCTAAAAGGTGCTGAATTTTAATACATGGTTGTTGTCTATTGTTAAATCATATGGAAGCAGAAGAAAAATGGTTGAATGAATATGTGATGTTCAAGGAAAAAGGCCCCAACATTGAATGATTGATTGTACATGGGTGTAACATCACCGCAGCATATCAAGTTCGGAATTCTCATTGGAGAACAGCAACTCACAACATTTACAAGGTTATGGAAGTTTGGGGATGGCTGTAACTCATTGAAGACCATTCTAATTAGTACGTCCCACATCACTGGTGCTTGGGATAAGTGGAGCACAGATGGTTTGGTGATGATCCGATGGAGGAATGGTGAGCTCCGGTGGAACTACAACAGTGGTTCTCAACCTGTGGGTCCCCAGATGTCCCTGGACTGCAACTCCCAGAAATCCTGGCCAGCTCAGCTAGTGATGAAGACTTCTGGGAGTTGCAGTCCAGGAACATCTGGGGACCCATAGGTTGAGAAGAACTGAACTACAAGAAGCAATGTCCCCTATGGATTCCTATAACCTGACTGAGAAGTGGCTCTGAGGATGTCTTCCAAGACAGTCTGCAGGCAGCACAGAGAGTTAAATGGGGGAAGGAAGGAAAATCCTGTACAATTGCCAGAGGATCATTGGATTTCTCCCTTAGTGGAGATGCTGAACAAGGTGGCTTCATGCACTCCTGGCAGTATTCTTTTTGATTCAGAAAGTCTGCCAAAAGATGCAAGGCCAGACTGCAAGATCGGCGGATAGGATAAATGAAAACAAAGTGCAAGCATAAAGCAGACTGGTGTTGATCAAAGGCAGTCCTGGAAGACAGGGAGGAGACATACCTTGGGGAAAGCAAGGGATTCCAAGGCAGAGGGAGCAATGGAGCAGAAGCTCTGGCCTCATGCATGGTGACCTGTGAGACATTGGCTGCTATCTCACAGCCAGAAAAACTGGCTCAAACTAAAATGCGGCTTTCCCCCAGGAATGGTCATGTGGTTGAAGATGCGGTTCCTGTGTCCCCACAGTTGCAGTTTAAAGAAGTGCATCTTTTGTGTCCCCACGACTGGGAACCATGTCTGTTAGTATGAGAAAATCCCCTCCTCCCAGGGTTTGCTTATCGACATATCAGCTTCCAACTGTCATTGCTTACTGAACGCAAATGTGTTCTGTTTTAATTTTCTGTGCACTATGGCGTTTACCTCATGGGTAAACCATGTGTTACATGCCTAAAGCGGGTGCTAGCAGAAATAAGTTAAACATACAGTGGTACCTTGTATAAAGGAATTAATTCGTTCCAAATGAAATTCTGTGAAGCAAATTTTCCTTTATACAAATTTCCCATAGGAATGCATTGAAAACGGAGTAATCCCTAATTGCGACCATTTTTATGTTGTATGGATTCGCCCCATAGGCGTTTCTGTTAAGCAAATTTCCCCTATCTCTGAAATTTTTTATGTTGTACAAATTTTATGTTATACAAACTGCTTGTTATACAAGGGTCCACTGTACTTAGACTAGACATAGTTTGGATTTAGTATTGTGTTCCCCTGCTACCCCTTCCAAGGGGAGGAGCCCTTGGAAGGGCCTTTTTTTCATGGGCTCCATGAACACAAAGAGGCAGGGATACTTGTAAACAGAATGTGTTGGTTTCAGTACTGCGAAATTGACACTGAGCTTCCGACGTACCGATATCGCAAACTGGCAATTTCTTTTAAAAAAAATACCGAAAGACACTATAACTGGGGTGAAAAGGTTTTGAAGCAATGTTTCTGTGTCCCTCCGGACTCAAGTACCGGTTAAAAATCCGCATCGGAACACAGACAATTTTTTAACCGCCTCGTGACTAGGTACTTGGAAAATCCGCTGGGTCGCACTAAAGTGGGCGTAACCACACTTTTAAAAAAAAGTCCGCTGGACGTGGGGACATGGTTTTATGAACCACATCTTCAAGCAGTTTGAAGCGGTTTTTAGTGGTTGTGGGATAGCAGCCACAGGGAACAGAACCACATTTTGTATGCAGACAGGGTACAGTTTATTATGAAGAATGAAAGGCCTGGTGTTTGGAACTGCTATAAGCTTGCCTGCTCATTTTCATGCAGTTTCATTGGTCATCAGGGACAGATGAAGAAGCTGATGGTTTAGTCTTGCTCTAAGTAACCATGTCTGTGATCCACACTACTTCTGGCTTCTCATAAAAAGGATCTGATTAGAGTTACAAGCCTACCTATCATTATTTTGCTTGCCTATTGCTTACCAGGAGATCATGTTTGACAAGTTAATGTGGCAATATGCTCATTGCATCTCTGTGTTTTCTGAGATCGGACCATTCAGTTATGAAATCATGTGTGCTGGATTTTCCGGACAGAAAAAGGTGATCCGAGTTGGGTCAAACAAGTGGTAAACTCTTATTTAAAGAAAGTGCTTTGAGATTGTTTGACTGGTCTGCTGTCAACTGAAGGGTCTTTTCCAGTGATAGGAGGGAATGTTATCTTTTTGATTATAACTCTTGGAATACTCTCGTCAGCACGGCAGGTGCTTGATTCTCTTCTTTTAATAATTATGATACTTTAGCTGAAGGAGCAGGGGTGGACTATTAAAGCATATCCACAAATACAGTGCCCTTCGTGGCTCCATAGTAGGGATCTCTGGAGGATGCTCGGACTGGAAAACAGGCATTGTCCTTGCTCATACAGTGGAACCTTGACTTACATACTGCTTGACTTGCATCGTATTTGACTTGCAGCAAGAAGGGGCCTGTTTGACTTGAGTCGCAGGCTTTGACTTACATCTCGGAGCCCCGGCACAAGGCACCGGAATTGGGTGGCAGACACAACCCAGCATCGCGGCTGCCGCCTCCAAACTGCTCCTGCCTTCTTCCCCTCCTCCGGCAGCGGTGGCTTCGGCGAGGCCAGCTCAGAGCATCTGGAGCTGGTCCTCGGCCTCACCGAAGCCGCAGCTGCTGCCGGAGGAGAAGAAGGGCCGGGAGCTCGGGGGTGGCCTCGCTGCTTAGACAGTCGGCTCAGTCTTGTAAAAATCTGGCTGCAGAAGTCTGGTCCACAATGGAAGCATTTTAGTTGGGGAGCTGTAAAGTTGTGGGACTCTAATGGTAAGCTTAGAGTTGTTCAGAACTTGGAACGTCAGGTTAAAAATCAGTAAAACTTAAATGTTAGACATTGTTTCTATGAACATTAAAAAGTGGAGGCGTATAATTTGTGGACTATAATTCCACTGCCTCCTCCTCTCTTTGAAGAGACATTTCATTTACATCCCCAGAAGGAATCTCCTATCCCAGTCAAATTTGTGTTAAATTTCTGTTTTCGGGGGTCTTTTTCATCATCTGGAACGGATTAATCCGCTTTCCCATTACTTTCTATGGGAAACGTTCATTTGACTTAAGTCATGTTTGACTTAAGTCTAGACCACTGGAATAGATTAATGACGTAAGTCAAGGTTCCACTGTACTTGTATCTCAGTGCAGTTTGTGTCCTTTTGACCCATAAATGGGCTGACTCAGAAATGTGGCCTCCTTGTTCATAGTCCTTCGTTGGGTTATGTTTCTTTTTAATATTCTAATATGAGAGAATATGAGAGACATGATATAAAATGTTAGAAATTAGGTTTTTTTATAGAGCTGTCTGCCTTTCTTGTGACAACAGTCCTGTTAAGTAGACTAAGCTGAACGATCTTACTAACTGAACAGCATACAGTTGTTTGGTTGAGTGGACAAAGGAAGAGTCTCCAGTCCACAACTTGAGTTCTTTAACCATTGCACTGCCCTGGTTTTTGAAAGGCCAAACATGTTTGGGACATAGGTCAGCTGAATCTGTCCAAATGGCTTCTCCTGGCCAGTGCAGGAGATTCTGCGGAAAATCAAATGAACCAATTAAATAAGTATTAAAGTTAAAGGTTTTCCCCACACTTGTGTGCTAGTTGTGTCTGACTCTAGGGGTGGTGCTCATCTCCATTTTTAAGCCAAAGAGCCAGTGTTGTGCAAGTCCGTGGCCATGTGGCCGGCATGGCTGAACGCATTTCTGTGCACAGTACACTGTTTACCGTATTTATCGGCGTATAACACGCACAGGCGTATAACACGCACCCTCATTTTAAGAGGGAAATTTTAGGGGGAAAAAAATTTTTTGGCGCCCACCTGCCCGGGTCCCTGACTAACTAAAATTCAGGAGGCGCAGGAAAGTTTAAAAACCCAAAGACCCGAAGCTCAGAGCAGCTTGATTTGGAGAAGTAAAAGGACAGGAAGCAGGGAAGGGACATTTTTGAGTTCATTTATAAGGGAAATAGGAGAACCCACAAAAAAAGAGGCACTGCTCTCTTCTTTCTGGAGGTGAAAAAGGACGCTCTTGCATTTCTGCTCAGAAGCACCTCCTGCAGCTTTGCTGCCAGAGCCTGGCGCGCAAGAGGTGGAAGGACGGACGGCCCGCCCGCCTGCCCGCCGTCTCCACACTGCAGGCCTCGCAGCCGCTTCCTCCTCTTTCTTCAATGACAGCCGGCAATTGGGGGAGGAAAAGTGGGGGCGGGCGGGCCGACGGCGCGGGCGAGGGAAGGAGGCGTGCAAGAGACTGGCCCGGGGATGGCGCGCCGCGTGCTGCGTGAGGACGGGGTCGGGGCGGAGCAGCGGCTCGATCCTGCGAGGAGCGGGCGGTGGGTCCCGGTGGGGGCGCTTCCAGGGGTGGGTGGGTGGGGGTGAGGGTGGGGGGTTTCCACAGCCGGCTTTACCTGCTCCTTGTTGGTGCAATGGCACTGCAGAGGGCGGCTCAGCCTCCCCTCCTCCCTGCCTGCGTCCCTCCCTCGTTCCAGAAAAGCCAACAACCCGCAGAGGAGAAGGCGGACAGGGCGGGGTGGAGCAGGAATGGCGGCGGACGGGGGGGGCAAGAGAGAGAGAAAGAGAGAGAGAGAAAGGCCGGGGAGCAACTGCCCTCCCTCCGCCGCCTCTTCCACCCCCCCCCACGCCATGCTTCTAGCCGCCGCCTCTTGCACGCAAGCACCCGGGCTACAAAGGCGAAGTGGAAGCCGCCCGCTTTCCCCCACCACCACCTCCCGGAGCCACGGCAAAGGTTCCAAAGAACCCTCCCCCTAACCCACCCCCCACCCACGGAGTCCCTGAGTCAACCTGGCGGCCCGGCTGAAGCTCGGGCCGCCGAACAGCTGGCGCCTCCGCGGGTCGGGAACAAAGGCCGCCGCCGCCGCTGCCGCCGGACGCCTCGCTGCAGCAGAGCCGACGGAGGGAGCCCAGAGCAGCACGACCGGAGCTGCTGTCAGACCGGCCAAAGGTGCTGTCACATTATATCGGCGTATAACACGCATACATCATTTGCCCCCTTTTTTCAGGGGTGAAAAGTGCGTGTTATACGCCAATAAATACGGTACCTTCCTACTTTTTGTAAAGTGGTACATGCTTACCTACTTGCATTTACATGCTTTCAAACTTCTAGGTTGGCAAGAGCTGTGGTTAACAGCGGGAACTCACTCCACTGTATGGCACCCAGGATTCGAACCACTGAGCTGTCAACTTTGCAGCCAACAGTTTCAGCACTCTAGCTGAACACATTTGCATTCTTTTAGATGACACATCTGCTAGATTCTATTCATGTATTCATGTGTTGTGTGTGTGTGTGTGTGTGTGTGTGTGTGTGTGTGTGTGTGTGTGTGTGTGTGTGTGTGTGTGTGTGTGTGTGTGACAGAGACAGAGACAGAGACAGACAGAGACAGAGACAGACAGACAAATAGACAGACAGACAGACAGACAGACACACACACACACACACACACACACACACACACACACACACACACACACACACACACACACACACAGAGAGAGAGAGAGAGAGAGAGAGAGAGAGAGAGAGAGAGAGAGAATATCCTGGTGGCTCATACCTTCTGTATTCTTTGGATTACTATCTGAACTACAGTTTATTGTATATACTTGAATATAAGCCTAGTTTTTCAGCCCTAATTTTGGGCTGAAAAAAGGGGCCCTCGACTTATATTCGGGTCAATACTTTTAGCCACTGAGGCAAGTGCTTGGGTCAGTGGCTAAAAGTCATTTTAAACATTGCATGCCACTTCTCGTGACCCCCCCCCCTCTGCATCACAGGGGAGTGGCACACAATGTTTAAAATGACTTTTAGCCACTGACCCAAGCACTTGCATCAGTGGCTAAAAGTCATTTTAAACATCACACACCAGTCCCCCAGCTCACAAAGGAGGAGCTGTCAGGCCCTGCTGCATTTCCCACCCTAGACTTATACTTGAGTCAATACGTTTCCCCAGTTTTGGGGGGTTAAATTATGGGCCTCAACTTCTACTCGGGTGGACTTATACTTGAGTATATACGGTATTTTCCCACACAAAGTCTGGAAGTCTGAATGGATCCTCTGAAGAATAGATTAACAGTGAAAATAGTATGATAGCTCTGGAAAGAAATTATAATCAAATATAAAATAGTCAAATAACAGATTGATTTTGTTAACAAATCCATTCAATACTGAACAATGGAGAACTGCAGGAGAATTGAAGTTTCAGTGAAGATTAACAATTGAAAGCCCTTTTCAACAAGATAGAATTAGAGGTTTTAGCAGACAGGCCAAGTTACTCATACCACTCCATATATATAGTGGTATGAGTAACTTGGGCTGTCTGCTTATATATATAAATTTTATATATATATAAAAGAAATCTTAAATTATACACTTTTAAAAGCTGGGGTTTTCCTTGACAAACTAGCCCAAGGATGTGAAGGGAAAATGTCTAGAATTAAATGGGGGAGGGGAGAAGGGAAAACTTAATTCACTCCTGTTAAAGCAATTATTTATTTTAAGGGAAGAGGCAGGACATGAATCATCTGCATGGGAGGATCCTTTTAAGAGTACATTTACATTATGGCTTTATAGTATCCATAATCAGGAAAAAATATTTTCCTATGTTCATGGTGAGCAGAGCGTACTATGAGTAGTCCAAGCAGAAAAAGCATTTTTAGCATAGATAATTGGCAAAAATCTTAGAGGCTCTTTATGTTCTAATAAACACCGCCCTTTTCTTTAAAGAGTGCTGCCAATTTTACTGCTCAGGACATATTTTCCAGAAATATTGAGTGGTTAGTTTTTTTCAACTTACAGATCCCAGGAAAGAAGCAGAGTGCTAAAACTTGGAAATAAAACATTAAAATGGATATTTATAACCAAATTAACATTCAGTTTTTTTAAAATCAATATATACTTTCAAAAATAGTGTTTTAAAACATTGCATAAATGATTCTAATAATTTTATTCCTTTGAAACGTAGATGTAAATATTCTTACAAGTTGAGGTAGGAGGAAGGCCTGAACTTTTGACCCTGCTAGCCAGGATCCAGTGAGTTTCAGGATAACTTTTTAATTCCTTCCTGGCTGAAAAGATAGTAAAAAGAGTTTCTATTTCTGTCATAAAACTATTTTAAAATGCATTTTTAAAATAGAGAATAAATATTCAGAAGCTCAATCATTTAACCTGTGAAAATCTTTTTTCTTTGCGGTTGGAGATGATCTACCTTGATGTTAGCAGAAATCGGATGCCTGCCTCGTGCATTTTGTCATTGTGTAAATTGTTAAATAAGGAAGAGGAGGGGACCCTCCAATGGTATGTGCCATCAAGTCACTTCTGATGTGCTGTGACTATGGGGTCCGTCTAGACTGGCTGCTTGAATGTGGATTGGCTACAAAGGGTCTGTTGAGGTGGGAAGGAGGAGTGGTGTGCCATTTGTAAAGCGTATGACTTTTTGTAGCCCTATCAGGTATCCTGAACGAAGGGGTAGGGAAAGTGGGTTCTCTTCTCCCATGCTGCACATCCATTTAAATTTGGCCAGGTTTAACTCGTGAATAAGAAGACGGCAGCTGAGAGAGCTGCAGCGTGAGGAGAGAACGTTGGGGAGAAGTTTGAGGAGACAGAAGGGAGGTCACCACCCAATTTTCCTTTGCTTTCTCCTCAGTTGGGGTTCCACTGGTGCTCTGAGGCATTCCGTGAGCAGAGCCCGTGGGTTCAACGTACCTCTTCCCTTCCCTGCCATTTTTCTCAGACCTCATTCAGGGGGCTGGAACGACTTTCCTTTTTGCTTGTTTGTTAAAAAAAAAATAAGCGGCATATTGGAATGACAAGGTATCAATCTAATATATCACTGAGTTGTCTCCTCAGTTAATGGCACCCCCAGTGTCACTTTGGTGAAAGTACCCATCTGTGAAGTTTAAAAACGCTTTAATAATCTCAATGAATCAGGCTGAATAGATTGCATGCCCCTGCTGAGCTGGTCTGATGCAGAGGAAGGTTAAGTAGAGGGAAAGGTTCTAAGTAGAAACACGACAAGGTTTTTGCTTCCATGCTAAAGAGTGCCATCAGAATTCCGTATACCGTACCATGAGTGTTTGTGGCAATTTCACTTCCAAAATGTCATATTTATTATTTACCGTTCTTGTCTGCTTTGCATCTGATGTTAGATTATTTTCTGTTTTTGCTGCCCCTTCTTCCTAGCAGTGTTTTTCTTGCAGGTTCTTGAGTCAACCCATCATGTGTTAAGTCTACCTCTTTTCCCCACTTTAGCAATATAGTCTATTCTGGTTATTGGCAGTTATGAGCACGGTTAGACTCATTTTTGCTGTAGTGAAAATTCAGGTTTACCTGAGAGGTTAAAGGGTGTGTATGTTGCAGGTGTTGTACCTACTCATAGCTTTGCTTCGCCATTTCATTAAGTGCCAAGCAGTCGTTCAAATTATATTGCCACACAGGGACTACAGCCACAACATGTCTGTGTTCTCCCAGGAACCATAGTGCAGATCTGGAAGTTGAGTCATGGTAACTGGACTTCTTTTCTTGAGAGACTGAAACATTTCACTGCTCATCCAAACAGCTTCATCAGTCTGAGGAAAGTTAGTAGCTTTTCAAACTCTCAAGAAAAGAAGTCCAGTTGCCATGACTCAGCTTCCAGATAAACTCACCTGGATGACTGAGAATCTTCACAGACATTAGTATAGATTATGTGCTCATCATCTGGAATGCTCTAGCACTGAGTAATTCTATACGAAAGTAATTTCTGTTGGAATTTGTGTACAGTGCATGTATATTTAAACTCCCATTTTGAAAAGCCAGGGAATTCAATTCTTAAAAAAAAACAATGAATGTGGGATGTTGTACTTCTGTTCTCAAGATTCCAAAAGCCAGGAAATGACCCAGTATTGTTGCAAAATATCTTGCCCGCATTGCCAACAGGAAAAGAGATGCCAAGCTGTAACATGGCATATGGCAGTCTGAACGTTGACAGCACCAGTGACAGCAGTCACGTTGGTCTACAGCTTCCTCTCTTCTGCCCACTACCGTTCACACTTGCTGAAAAATTTGTATATTCAAATTGTCCCTCACTAAGTCTGAGTGTTTTAATATGTGCTAAGCTATAGTTTCTTTATATTTTATTTCTTTAGTTGATTTATATAACAAACCATTAGTGCAAAGCACTACTCTGGGCAGTTTATGACAGCCATTAAAAGGTACAGTGCCTGAGATGCAGAGTGTGCCCGGCTTCATGATGGGATATGGGATCAATGGCATAATGAGATAGACACATGGACATCATGGGATCCATCAACTCCACAACCATCCCATGACGTTCTATCTCAGCATGGTGTTTCAAGACCACAGCAATAATCATCTAGGGGCCCTCAACATCACAGCTGAAATGAACTGCCATAACACTCAAAACAAGTGAACTTTGACTCAATTACAGTATCAGTAAAAATTTGCTCTTGTCTAGGACCTTTCACAGAGAACCGGACACTGAACTATAGTTACAGATCCTGGTTAAATTAAAATATAAGATGTTTATTACTTTAGAAGGCTTATCTGCTCTCTTTTGGCTACAAGAGCCCCCAAGATGACTTATGACATAGATGTAAAACATATTCAATGAAACCATGATATTACTAAAGGAAAAGTGAAGTGTTCTGCTTATATATCGCCTCATAGAACTTCAAGCACTCTCGTCTGAGTGATTTACAATTTAATTATTCAGACTACACATTGCACCCCCCAGCAAGCTGGGTACTCATTTTACCCACCTCGGAAGGATGGAAGGCTGAGTCAACTATGAGCCAGCTACGTGGGATTGAACCCCAGGTCGTGAGCACAGTTTTTAGCTGCAGGACAGGCATGTAACCCCTGCTCCACGAGGCTCCTACTAGAAGACATATTACTACATCACAATTGCACAATGCATATCTAGAGCCAGACATGTTTCTTCTGGGCAGTGATGCAGTTTGTATATTCAGTGGAGTTGTTCAGAGTAATTCCTAGCCACACTAGCAACCTGTACATCCAGGACCATGTTAGGTGAAGAAAAACCATGCAGACTGCTAATTTCCCCCAGTGACTGGAGGGCTCTTATCTGGTGGGTTGTAACCTGCATGAATTGATTTTGGATGGGGATGGAAGCAAAATGGGAGTCTGTGGAGAGTGTTGGAGAGGGGGGAGCAGGAGCGCACCCTTGGCAAAGAAGCACAGATACAGTGGAACCTTGACTTACAGCATATTTGACTTGCAGCAAGAAGGGGCCTGTTTGACTTGAGTCACAGGCTTTGACTTACATCTCGGAGCCCCGGCGCAAGGCACCAGAATCGGGCGGCATCCACAACCCAGCATCGCGGCTGCCACCTCCAAACTGCTCCTGCCTTCTTCCTCTCCTCTGGAGCTGGTCCTCGTCCTCACCGAATCCGCCGCTGCTGCCGGAGGAGAAGAAGGGCCGGGAGCTCGGGGCTGGCCTCGCTGGTTAGATAGTCGGCTCAGTCTGTCAAGGTTCCACTGTATTTTGTATGATTCAACACATTTTGGAATTTAAACCTGGCCTTGGAGGTTGGTGAATTTGATTCAGTGGAACAGAAGGCAACTTAGTTTCCTTTTGATGACTGGTGCTGAAAACACTCTGGATATCGCCCAACGGTTGTTGTTATGAGGTATCAATTTGTTTCAGAGTCATGGCAACACTGTGTTAGCGACTTCCAAAGAAGCTGTCATGAATGGTCCTGCTCAGCGGCTGCCAACTCAACAACATGGCATCTTTTCTCCAGTCCATCCCACTTTGCCTTCACCCTGTTTCCAGCATGATTGTCTTGACCAGTGAGAGTGGTCTTCTCATTCTTTAGTCCTGTTGGCTTCAAGAGAGAGTCCTGGCTTGGTTTCTTTAAGCACTCACTTATATGGCTTTTTGGTAGCTTCACGAATATCTCCTCCAAAACCATGTATCAAACGAAGAGATTTTTTTCTCTCCTGACTTTCTTCACTGTCTAACTTTCACATTCATACCTCACAATCAGGACTACTCAATACTGTAATCAGTAGCACAGATTATCTTTGCCCTGGGCTCCGGTGACACAACATTGTAATTGATTATCTTTCCTAGATCCTTGATAACTGTGATTCCATGTTTCAGTCATCTAATTTTGTGGCTTGAGTCTCCATTTGGATTCACGATTGAAATGAACTACAAAAAGGTGTAATTGTTTTAATTTCTTTGTTGTCATTGTTAGAGATACTGTATGTTATTCTTCTGTGGACAAGATCTTTTTCTTTTTACTTTTCATCTGAATTTCGCAGTTTCTTATAGAATCATAGAATAATGAAGCGAGGATGAGTCTATAAGGCCACTGAATCCAACTCCCTGCTCAATGCAGGAATAAAAATCTTATTTCTTTCACCCTCAAGAGCCATTTCAAGTCATTTTTGCTTTTTTCTCATAAATATGCTGTCATCTGCTGCTCTTATGTTTTTAATATTCCTTCCACCAGTATTCATTCCTATTTCATCTGGATCTAATCCAGCTTTCCATTTCATATACTCTGTATGCAGATTGAATAGCTAAGGAGATTTGCTTTGCATAATGGAACATTTATGCATTAGTCCTATAGTTATTCTTTTAGTTTATTCTGTCTTGGGCATAGGCATTTATGTTAAACATTTCTAGTCTGGGGGTTATGTTTCTAGTCTGTGGCTTTGTTTCTCACATTTGTTGGCATTTTGGCGAGGGTTTACAAGATTCAGTCTCTGTACACCTAGTGATTTATTCATTCTAAGTACTTTGATACAGGGTTTCACTTTGCTTTTTTAAATTTTGGAATTTTCACAGGATATTCTTTTTAAAAGGAATGCTGTATATTATCCTTCATGTCCCCTTCAATATACATGTTGTGCTTCTTTTCTTTTTCTTATTGTGGTCATATAATATGCTTCCTCTTCCTCTTGATCTTTCAGCATTGATAATCTCTGTGTAAATTTCACTTCGATTTTATGGAAGAAATCTCTTGTTTTTCTTTTTCTTTTTTCTTGTTTTCTCTTCCTTTTTTTGCACTGAATATGGCAGTATTTCCCTTCATTACCACATGACAGGCCCTGAAAAGTTGCACCAGTTATATGAAAGCATTTCTCTTCTAAAGCCACAGAATGTCCTGACTTGTGCCAGATCATGGGGATAAAGTGTTTCCAGAAGTTCCATTAACATTTTTACTGCACTTGTATAAGTGTAGTGTTGATAACCATATTCTATCCATATTCTATTTTATGGGAAGGGAAGTAAATTTATAGCTTGATATTTAATGTTGCCATGTTTCTGGGCAGCTGGATTCTTAAAACCATGTTTCAGTACAGAAAAGGTAGCACTTCCCATCTGCAATGTAGAGCCAAATCGTACGGGAAACTTGTCATGAGGCTCTGAGTGTCATTATGAAGACGGTTCATGTACTTTGTCCCTAAGGCTTCCACATTGTCCTTTTCCCATTCACTCAAATACACTTACTCCCCTTTTAAACTCCCATCAGCATACTTTTAGTCCTGGACCAAAAGTGCCTGCTGTGATAGAAACATTTCCTATCTTATTTTGCTTCCTCAGTGGATGGGGAACTGACACATGGACAAAAGAAATGTCACTGCTTTCTTTGCATTAACTCAGTATACCAAGTACATTTTCTGACAACAAAATTAAGCTGCTAACATGGAGCTCGATGAATAAGCAAAAGCAAATTGGTCTGCTTATATACCACCCCATACCACTTCAAGTAGTCTCTGGGTGGTTTACGGTTTTTAATTACATTATGCAGGCTACACATTGCCCCCCCCCCCCCGCAAGCTGGGTACTCATTTTACCGACCTCAGAAGGATGGAAGGCTGAGTCAACCATGAGCCTGCAACCTGGGATTGAACCCCAGGTCATGAGTACAGTTTTAGCTGCAGTACAGGCATTTAACTACTGTGCTATGAGTAGATGTAAACAATCCTAGCTTTCTGTAATACTAGCTCTAGAGAATGATTTGAGCTTATTCAACAAAGCTGTTTCTCTCGCTATAAAAAGTTGGAGTGTCAATACTTGAAGCCGTGGTTAGGTTATGAACGACTTCTTTCGTTATATCAGTACCTCCTTCCTTTCTATGTAAATGGCATGTGCCGTAAATGGAGCATACTTCTCTCCCTTGCCTGCTCAGGCCATTGGCCCACTCATCAATCCCAGTGTGCCCTCTCCCCGGCCTCTGCCTCCTCCTCAATCACTCAGCAGCGGCCTAGCAGGCTTCTCTGCCCTTGCCTCCTTGTCTGTGTGGGTGGCCACCAGAGGAGGAGGTGGGGGGGTGGAAGTGTGTGCTGCAATGGCTGAGTGGGCCATTGCATTGAGGAGGCAGGGAGAAAAGTGCTCCTCACCCAGGGAGTGGGTGAGTATGCAGAGGAGGTGGGAGAGGGGACAGCACGGCGCCCACACTTGTGTGGGCACAGTGCTGAACTGGGTCAATTGTACATGTTCCCATCTCTCAGGTGTATACTGTGTATGTGCACGTGTGTGTACCTACTGTTTAAAAGACAAAAAGAAAAGAGAAGCCTAGGTGCCTCAGCTGTGAGGTGGATCCAGTTGACGTATCCAGGCTTTTTGGTTTTACACAGTCAATAATAATAATAATAATAATAATAATAATAATTATTATTATTATTATTATTATTATTATTATTATTATTATTATTATTATTATTATTATTATTATTATTATTATTATAGGCAGCTGGGCTTTGATGCCTGTCTTTCAGCTGATAGGTGAACCCGTGACCAGAGGCTTGAATCTCAGAAGGAAAGGTGGGCTGTTGTCTCCTGGTGGCAGTCACAGAGGCAAAAAAAAAAAGGGAGGGAGGGAGGGAGGTGGCAGTGGGAAGTGGGGGGGGAACTGTTATTTCCCCTCCTCCCCCAACAGCCTGGTGTCTTACAAAAAATAGGACTGACGAACCAACAAGCCAATTTGCTGTTTATCGGGGAATGCGGTTGGAAGTTCATGAACTGCCATTTCCCTGGCTTGTGTTCATCTCCACATATGAACATAAACTTACCAGATTTTTTTGCCTTATCCTTTCTAATCTCGTTTACCTCTCCTCTGCTCCAGGTTAGGCTGTCCACTGTTGCCTAATGACACCAGCTTTAACAGCGTGGCCTCTTTTGTTGTTGTTCCCTGGCGCTTCCCCCAAATCCATGTTCCCTCTTGGCACTGGCAGAGATCATCACTGGCTTATCTTTTGCTTATACTCCCACTGCCTTCATACAGTTTTGTTAAGCTAAATAATTTTTCACGAATGCATTGGTTTTTATTACAGCTTATACAGGGTAAAGGTTAAACCAAATGGTGGAGTGGACCTGCCTACCTCCTTCTGTGCTCTTTCCCCTTCTTATTGGCTTTTTGTTATCTATTTCCAGATACGGTATTTCATACCAGTGCAGGATGTTTTAAGGCTGGTATCCATGAATTAATCAGTCCAATACAGAAAGGTGACTGTGACTTCATTTTTTCGTAGTTGCATTACTGTTTAATTTTCTTCCACCTTGACTGGCTTCCTAAAGTCAGCACCTTTTTGTCTGTCTTCATGGAAGTTTTTATATGTCACGCTACAGTACTTTCAGACTTTGTGAAAGTGTCTATACAGATCATACTTCTATTTCTGCTGCTTCTATTTTCTGAAGCAGAAAATACTTTGGTGAAGGATTTGCAGTACTAAGGTAGGCAATGTATCTTAATCATTCCTAAAGTAAAAAAAAAAAAAACAGTTTCCAACCTACATGAAAAAAAAGCCTTCTGGGGCCCATCCTACAAACCAAACATTACACTTCTTAATCATAACCCAAAGAGCAAACAGAATGTGGTGCATATTTCAAGCTGGGCTGAAAGCAAATAGGAACCTATCAGACAACCCGGCCTTGCCTGCACTTTGCTCAGAGATATTTCACCCTGATTAGTAGCTGAGTAAAATGTGTTGGGATGTTTTTGGTTTTGGTTTTTCTGCTCACGGCGTGTCTGAAATTCTGCTTCAAATGAGTTTTTGACAGTTGGATTCACAGTCTGTTTCCCAGGGCCGGCACGTCCATTAAGGCGAACTAGGCAGTTGCCTAAGGTGCCAAAATGGAGAGAGGGCACTGGCCAGCCTGCCACCCCCACCCCCACCCCGCCGCTGGCCACCGCCATCCGTCCCCCCCACCGCCCGTCGCCGTCCGCCCGTCACCCCCGCACCCATCGCCGCCCCCTCCCACGCCTGTCGCCCCCACACCCGCTGCCCCCTGCCCCGCTAGCCTGCCGCCCCCACCCCCACCCCTCGCCTAGGGCACAAAAAAAACATAGCACCGGCCCTGCTGTTTCCTACATTGATTCTCACAAGTTGTGAGTTTTTAGCGTTCAGCTGGGACCGAAAAACACTGTTTGCTGCTGTTATCTGAGCTCAAGCCTTAAGGTGGACGAGTGATCTCCAGAATGTTCTGTTTTCAACAGCCTTGCATAGCTCTTATAGGGAGCTCCTTTAGGGAGTCCATCCATCTCGTATTTGGTCTTTTGCCTTTGGCCTTTTCCCAGGATTACTGTATTATCTTTTCCAAAATATGGTAAGAATGTATAAACTGTGAAATTATGCATGGATGGATCATCTGTGCAAGTGATTATCATTTGTAGGGTTGCCATGAACAGCTCACATACTTGAGGTTTGTTGCTGTCATCGTAACTCATTTTATTACCTGAAGTAGTTAATATTATACAGAATTCTAACTTCTGCACAGAACTAAACATTCTGAGTTAAGTGTTGCAACTGTGAAGATACAGGGCACCTTACTTATAAACTAGTGAACATATAATAACACCAAGAATATTTTTGTTCAGTAGCAAATAAAACAGCTCAGAAATCTGTCCTTTAGCAATGTTAATTAAAAATATACAGTAGAGGCTATTTGGGGGATTCTGCATGCTGAAAATACTCATTTTTTTTTCAGCTTCAGGGTCAATGTGTCTTTGTCTCACAGCATGTGAGCCAATGAAAGAATCAATAAATCAGTCTTATTCGTATCAAAGTGTGGCTCAATTTTACAGTGCAGTGCTCATGGGAAGTGAAGGATTGATTCACTGCATACCATTGCCCAGGGAACGCCTGTGGGTACTCGCAATACTTTCCCCCTCTCTGGGTAGGCTCTTACTATGTCCCCCAATGCATCAATAATAGAAGCTTTACATCAGAGGTCATGTGCCACTGACTGGCATCATTCCTGTTGCACAGCTTGACTTGTGCAACAGGGTTTTGTTCATGGTGTACTCTGAATTTTGTAAGAGCTCTTACAATACCACTATTGCACAAAAGCATGTTAGTGAAAACCCTGATTTATCTTTATTGGGGGGGGGAGTCATTTTTATAGTCTTGTTCTCATATATTCTTCTACCCCTGGCAGCCTTAACATAACACATCTTCTGTGCTATTGGCGTCCTTGGCCAACCAGCTTTGTCCTGCCTTCACGTGTCTGCAGGGTGCAGTAACAGGATCCCAGCACTGTTTTGGCTGGCCAGAAGGAGCACGCCTTCAACATTGACGGAGGGCTGGATTAGCAATATTGGGTTGTTGTAGATAGACTGAAGCCACTTCACCACCAGTATATGAAGTGATTTGGAAATGTGGTTGTGAGTTTTACAGGTGCTAAGTATTATTATTACATGAGAAGATCTTGGAGGACATGTTCCCAAGCTGCTTTCAGAGGAGGTCAGCCTGCACTGTTAAGAACTGTGGTTTTGGAACAGATCATAGACAGGGATTGGATTGCATTTAATAAATGGAAACCCATAATGTTTTTCTTGGTTACTAAGATAAATAATGGATGTGGGATTTGACAGAATTCCCAAGGGATTTGACAGTAATCTCTCCCTCTCATTTCCGATATGGCTACTGCTAGTGCCTGGTTCTAGGTTGAGAGATTTTCTCGGTAACTTCTACTGTCCTGATTCTGAATTCCTTTCTTAATGCTATGCAAACATCCATGCCTGTTTCCTACATTGACTCTCACTAGCCGTGAGTTTTTAGCATTCAGCTGGGACCAAGAAACATTGTTTGCTGTTGTTATCTGCGCTCCTGCCTTAAGGTGAACGAGTGATCTCCAAAATGCCCTATTCTCAACAGCCCTGCTTAGCTCTTATAAACTCAATACTGTGGCTTCCTTTAGGGCAGGGGTGCTCAAACTAAGGACCGGAGGGGCGGAAGAGGCCCCCGAGGACCTTGAAACCAGCCCCCGGGACGAATTTTGACCCCCCCCCCCACCTACAAGTTGACAATTTAAATTTGACAGTTTTTTTAAAAGAAGAAAGGCAGAGTAATGGTGAACCTCTATGATCATTGGCAGGGCCTCTGCCTGCTCCCTGCACTGCACACCCTGGAGGGCTACCCATAGACCTGGTACTAAGGCAGCTGAAGGCCACGGGCAGGGGGAAAAAAGCACTTAGGCAGGAGCAAGGAGGAGGAGGAACATTGGCTGCAGGGAATGGACACAGGTGGACTTGGGTAGTGGGATGACGTGTGATTTTCTCTGCCTTGTGCCCTGCCATCTTAATATGGAAATCTTATGCTATCTTGGTAGGATGTCAGAATTAATTAGCTGCTTTTGACGCTATAGATCATGGCATCCTCCTGACTCATCTCTCTGAAATGGGAATTGGAGGTACTGCATTAAAGTGGCTCCGGTCATTCTTGCAGGATAGAACACAGAAAGTGGTATCAGATGATTCTTATTCGACACCACGGCCGCTGACCTGTGGAATGCCCCAGGGTTCTGTTCTGTCTCCTATGTTGTTTAACATCTGTATGAAACCACTGGGGGAGATTATCAGGTCTTTTGGGGTCAGGTGCCACCAGTATGCCGATGATACCCAGCTTTCCCTCTTGTCACTTCCCGACTCTAAGGGAGCTACTATCTCAACTTTACATGAGCGTTTAGCTGCATTGATGAACTGGATGAAAATGAACAAAATGAAACTAAACCCAGACAAGACAGAGGTGCTCCTGGTCAGTCGAAAGGAAGAACAAGGGATAGGGATGCAACCTGTTCTGGATGGGGTCACCCTCCAATAAAAAAATCAGGTATGCAGCTTGGGGATACTCTTGGACTCATCCTTGAGCTTGGATGCCCAGGTCACGGCTGTGGCCAGGAGCGCATTTGCACAATTAAAGCTAGTATGCAAGTTATGCCCCTTTCTTGAGAAACCAGCTTTGGCCACAGTGACACATGCCCTAGTGACGTCCCAGCTAGACTACTGTAATTCACTCTATATGGTGATGTCCCAGCTAGACTACTGTAATGCACTCTATGTGGGACTACCGATGAAAAGTCTCAGGAAACTTACCAACGGGTCCAAAATTAAGCAGCACATTACACCCCTATTAAAACAGCTCCACTGGCTTCCAATCAGTTATCGGGCACAATTCAAGGTTGACTTACAAAGCACTATACAACCTAGGTCCTACCTACCTCAAAGATCGAATCTCACAGTATGAACCAACTTGGGTGTTAAGGTAATCTGGAGAGGCCTTTCTCTCCATCCTGCCATCCTCACAGGTACGTCTTGTGGGAACCCATGAAAGGGCCTCCTCGACTGCTGCGCCCAAACTCTGGAACTCCCTCCCACTAGAGGCCAGGACTGCCTCATCTCTGTTGTTCTTCCGGAAACAGGCAAAGACCTTTCTCTTCAGGCAACATTTCCCTGAATGATAGACAACCTATTATGTCATTTATATGAATCTACAGGATCACATAGACTTTGTGTTTATAACTACTTATAACCTTGTAGCTTTAATGTAGTTTTATCTATTAATGCTGTAGAATGTCCCCCAATTCCTTGTTCTCAATACTTGAACATGTCTTAATTGTATTGGACTGTATATTAATCTCTTATTACTGTAAGCCGCCTTGGGTTCCTTTCCAAGGAGAAAGGCGGAGTAAAAAATACTCTAAAATAAATGAATAAATATAAATAAATGGAAACAATGTTGAACAGGTCAAATGTCTAGGTATTCTTTTCCATTTATAAACATTCCTGGCTCCCTCATCGTAAAGCAGTTTTAAACATAGCCAGGTTTACTGTTCGGCTTATACTTTGATTTTCTGTAATTCAGGTAATTTGTATGTTCCAGTGGCTCTGCAACTCTTTATGTACAAAATTACCTCACAAAGTTTTTATGGGATCCCAATCTGGTTAAATGCTATGGACTGGTCAAAGGAACTGTTAAAATCCCATTTCCTAAATACAGTATTAGGGTTACCAAGATATGTTCTGTATACAGTGCTTTGTCTGGAGACTAGATTATCCTCATTGGAGGCAATGACGTGGCTGAGATTGTGGCTAAAATGTTTTACGCTTCAGACTCCATATGGCCTGTTATACCAACTTTTGTTGATTCTGGCCCTCCTTTTGGGTCAGTTGCCCTTCTTTTAAAAATGAAACTGATTGGCTTACTTAGACAGTGATTCCTTGGGATCATTAAGTCAAATGCTAGTCTTTTAAATTAAAAAAATGGACATAGAATTTCAGGAATTATGGCGCACAGATAACAAGGCCTCTTCTCCATAATTTTTCCACATTCCCCTTAACATTGGATAACTAGCTGCTTCTCTGTCCTTGCGTAAATGTCCATAAAATGTCATCTCTTGCCGGATGCAACGTCATGCCTGGAGCATCACTGCAGGGTAGGTTTAGCGGAATCCCTTATCTTGACAGCTCTTGCCCATGTGAGCAGGGTGCCCTGGGAAATCTGTCTTAATAAGCTTTTGCATTGCCCACTCCACTTGGACTACAGCACAAAGTATATTGCCTCAGTCCTATTACAGCTGGAGGATCAGACCAAATAATCAAATCATCATAATAAAAAGAACAAATAAGCAAATAAGCACAAATACAATAAATCAAAATGATTTAACAATTCAAAATAAGAACAAATGGAAATAAATAAATAAGACACAAAGAAAGAGCAAAATCCCTCTATTTTCCTTTGCTTTTCCTTAAGCCAAATTAAATAACACTGAGCGGTATTTTAGTGAAACATAAATGTAAAGTTTATAAAAAGAGCATTCTGATTGCTTGATCAGCACAATATCATCAGCATATAGTATATAAACATTTGCAGCAGCGCTTGGTAAGTCAGATGTAGCACTGTTAAAGAGTTGTACAGCCAGCACATAATCTTGCAGCAAGCTGTCATTTAACCTATACTTCTGTCTGGTCTGGCCATCTAAAATGTACTTTGATGTGAAAGCATGTTATTGAGTAAAGTAGCTGTTTTCTTGCAGGACACAATACATAGACATTTTAAGATTTTAAGATATTTAGGATTCGTCTGTCTCTTGTGCTTTCTCTCTGGCTAAATGTTGAAGTTTTTTTCTTTTTTCCTTTTCTGGCCAGTGGTGTAATGCTGGTGCTCATTGAGAAAATCCCCATAGCTGCCGGCCCCATAAGAAGAGTTCAAATGGGCAGGCTGCTGGGTGTATCAATGGTAGAGATGGGTGTTTACTCTGGTTTCATGCTTCAGTGTGGTTTGTTGGATTGAGCCCGCAGGTCTTGTGTGGGGATCCCTTATTCAGTCCTCTACCGTGTTTCCCCGAAAATAAGACAGTGTCTTATATTAATTTTTGCTCCCAGAGGATGTGCTAGGTCTTATTTTCAGGGGATGTCTTATTTTTCCATGAAGAAAAATACGGTACACATTTATTGTTATCTTATTATGGGGAGGCCTTATTTTTGGGGGATGCCTTATATTTCAGTGTGGGGCAAAAGTATAAGTAGGTCTTATTTTCAGGGGATGTCTTATTTTCGGGGAAACAGGGTACCTCCTCCCACAGGAACTCTGCCAGAAGCAACACCAGCGGCTGCCCTAGTGAGCCTACCTCCTCCTCTGAGTGGATCCCCGTGGGCAGAGGTGGAGTGTGAAATCTAGGCTGCCCGCACAACACCTGTGGGCCCCATGTGGCAAACCATGCTGGACTGTGGTTAAGGGCCCATCTCTACTTCATAACAATAGTGGCGGAGCTGCGTTTGGGGGTGAGTGGCTGTTTGATTTTGATTTTGTTTGTTTTGTAAAACCAATTGCTCTCAATGGCCCTTTCCAGACCTTCCAACTGCCCCGTGCCCAATATATTTGTAGCACAACAGGAATGGCTTTCAGCTATGCATTGTTCCTAGGAAAATCTGTGGCTTGCCAGCTACGGGGAGGGTTGCAGACAAGCTCCGAAGGAACAGGGAAGCCTGGGAGGGGCTGGCCGATGACACCATTGCCCCTGCTACTCAGAATCATGGGGCCTCAGCCCTGTGAACCTTGACTCTGCTCTATTGCTGTGTCTGGCAAAGCTTACTTCATGGACAGCACACGTGTGTTAAGTACTCCTAACATGCAAGTTTGTTTATTTGTTTGTTTATCCCCCTTAAGGGAGCTGAAAGGCAAGATTGAGAAAGAAGGTGCAAAGCGAGAACTGTTATCCAGTCAGTCCCATATAAACGAAACTCACTGCATCCACTGTCTGCAACCATTCAAGTTCCTCGTGAACAGTAAACGTCAATGCTTAGACTGTCATCTCTACACGTGTAAAAACTGTAGTCGCTACAATAAAAAGGAGCAAGGTTGGGTGTGCGACCCATGCCGCTTATCCCGGTAAGTTGCCAAATGGGTACACTGCAAGGGTCTCTTATGAATCCCTTGTTTATCCTTAACAGAACAAAAAAAAATGGAAGGTGGATATATGGGAAGGATGAGAAGCTGTGTTTGTGAAGATTCTCAGTCATCCAGGTGAGTTTATCTGAAAGTTGAGTCATAGCAACTGGACTTCTTTTTTTGAGAAATCCAGTTTCCTCAAGAAGAGAAGTCCAGTTGCCATGATTCAACTTCCAAAGAAGCGGTGTTGCAAGATCTTTTAGGGGGGGGCAAATTTTCATTATTACATTGTAATCTGAACCCCTTCTCTCGAAGGGCTTCAGGACAGCATCAGTGTTATGCAAAATTTGATTCTACCACACAGAGATTAGGGTGATGCGTATTGATTGCCTGTGGTCACTTTATAAGCAAGGATAGGACACTCATTGGCTAAAGTGGCAGTCTGACATTCAATCTTATAAAGTAATCAGCTTCATTGCTGCTTTACTGAATTTCTGGCCTCCCATCACTAACAATCCATGGGTTCATCTAATAACACAATGGCTTGCAGATGCTTCAGTTTTTAAAAAATAATCTCATTAAACTTAATCTTAAAGATTGGGCTTTCGTATTTGCAAGGAATAAATATTTAACAATAGACAGATTGCAATCAAGGGACTCTGGTATATGAGAGAAACTGACTAGTTGTTTGCATATTTCAATATTTTGTGGGGTTTAAAATAGTGTAGTACTATGGAAAAATGTGTATTAGTACAAAGCAAACATTTTATAGGTATTATTTTTTTGCCGCAAAAACAGTGATATGAAAGACACTTTAGAAAAGCAAAGCAAAATGTTCTGCCCCATATACCACCCCATGGCACTTAAAGCACTCTCTGGGCAGTTTATAGTCTATTTAAGCAGGCTACACATTGCATACCTTATTGCTCCTTAAGTAACACATGGCCACATATAAATCAGGTACTAGGCATGGCAATGTTATGAATCCTAATCAGACCGTTCCCCCATCTTTTCCTTCTAATAGGATTTCTTCATTTCTTCATTTATTTATTTATTTATTGGATTTATACCCCGCCCATCTTCCCGTGGGAACTCTGGGCAGCTTACACAGGGCTGAACAATTCAGCAAACAAAACAATTTAGAAACAAACAACAATATAACAACAATGATAAAACAGCTTTAGCACCCTTGACTTGAAAAACTCAAGGCTCAGCAAGCAACAGTAACTGATCGAGCACACAGATGGCGACACACACACACACACAAACTAAACTAAATCGCCAAAGGTCTCGCCAAAGAGCAGAGTTTTCAGAGATATGCCAGCAATCAGATTTGCAGATTATGCCTGTGTTTACCTTCCAATCACCTGGCTAAATGCAAGATACGGAGGTGAGGAAAAGCATGTGCTATCACAAGCATCTTTTATCACTTGGGAGAGTATTGATACCCTGCATTCCCCCCTAAGAGGATTCAAGGCAGTTTTACAAGGTTAAAACAGTCAGTATGCTATACATTGATCAGTATTAAAAAGAAATTAGACCACTTCATATTAAAAGCTGATACAGATGATTTGGAAGAATTTTAAAAACACATTATAAAAATAAAAAAGAGATACAGATATTTTTAACTCCCACCCCAACTCATAGGCAGCCAGTTACTGGGGGAAATGCCTGCTCGAAGCGAAAAGTCTTCCCGCTGGTGGAAGGAAAGCAAAAAAAAAAGGGATCCTAAAAATATATTGGCAGAGGTCAACGACAAATTAGGACTATGTGCCTTATTCCTGCTCATATGTTCTGGTCATTTCTGACCCATGAACAAACACCCCAAAAAAGTTCTTTTTAAATTCTGGTGAAGCTTTTGCATAACATCAATCCCTGCATTTGTTTTAATAATCTCCATTTCCAAGGATTGGGTTACCAAAGCCTTTCCTTTTCCGAGAATGCTTTTTAGAGATAAGCACGCATCAAGTACGTGTAGAATAGTCACACTGAGCAGAATGAGGCTTCTGTGTGCCAGATTGTTGGTCTTTGTGTGGCTCATTCATCCTGTTGCTTGATATCGGTGTTTTCAAGACAAGATACTTGAAGAGGAAACGTATGGTGAGGCTGGTTTGTCTATATGACATCAAGAAGAGGGCCCCTGATGTGTTCCAGCGCTTCTACATGTATTGATAGAACTTAGGTCTATAGTAAGGTGTTCATTCGGCTTCTACCAACAGGAATGTTTTACTTGATTCATGCTGGCTGGCGTGTATATAATTCTTTTTCTTAACTTGGACAGGATTGCAAGGACAGGCTCTCTGGAGTGGT
The DNA here is from genome assembly GCA_037367245.1 of Phrynocephalus guinanensis. Classification (NCBI taxonomy): domain Eukaryota; kingdom Metazoa; phylum Chordata; class Lepidosauria; order Squamata; family Agamidae; genus Phrynocephalus; species Phrynocephalus guinanensis. The sequence continues at coordinate 9,261,659 of CM074732.1, read as the reverse complement.
ACTACGAACATGTGCGATCTCGTTTTAAGCGTTTTGGCAGTGCTAAAGTGATGCGATCTCTCTATGGAAGGATGTCACACGGAAAGAAAAATCCGTCCTTGCTTGGTACAGACAGAGGTCTTGGTGAGATTCTCTCAGTAACTTTCAAAACGTTTTGAATATTCTGGAAAATATTGGGTACTGAAGTTGCCTCTTACCACACGTCACGAAACTCTCTCTGAGTAACTAGAATCTATTCTAAACAAGTGGAATTAGTAGCATAACTCCCAAGCCAGAGGGTGGTTTTCCAATGGGCTTGATTCCCAACACATTTGTTTTTAGAACTTAATCATCACCGGTGAGTCGTTAGGAAAAATTGCAGTGAGTTGTTTGCCCTTAATTCTAAAATTAGGGATAACCCCTTGAAACTGAGCGGCAGTGTTTTAAGGTTAATATAGCCACATTTTGGATGACTGGCCCATTGTTTGCAGTTGCTGATCGCAACCAATTCAATTTTCACTTATATTTAATGATTCCGAGAGTGGAACTGAACCTTTCTGTAGCATCTGGATCTGGTTTCTAGTCAGAAGAGGATATTGGGATATGCAGATGATGAGTCACAGCTGTACAGCTGTTTTTAGATGCCTCAAGAGGAGGCTTTTATTGTGCAACTGCTTTTCCTCATTTCACAGGGGGTCCAGATGGTGACCTCTTCCATGTGTTATTTTGCCATTCTTTCCCACCACATCTTCTGTCCCTTTTTTTCACACACACACACACACACACACAAAGTTAAGATTTTTCCATCTCTCCAGAAGCACTCATTATGGTCTGGTGTAACATTTTTCTTAGGCAATAATGCTCAGCTGAACATGTGCCAGAAATATACTTTACCTCATAAGTAGGAGTTCTGGGCTGTAAAACTAATAGATCAGGAAGATAGCACAAATTTGCTATGTCTCCCTGTTGATTATTTCAGTATCTCCCTAGTATAGATATGGCTGTGGTCATACATTAAAAGAATATGTATGATTTTAGCACCGGCAATACTGAGCTCCATTCTTCTGGCTATACATATTTTACTGGGAAAGTGGAACAGGAGAAAGGATTGACATTTCCTAATTTTGTCCTGGTTGAGTTTCTGCCCACCACCCACCCACCCACCCCAGCTACAGTTTCCCGACATTTAGAGGTGGACTTCCAATTACAACTCTCAGCTAGTTTGGCCCTCCATTGAAAAGCATTGCAGGATAAACACTGGACACAAGCAAGGTAAGCCTGCTGGTCCCTCTCTTTGATCCGCCATCCTCCTGTTCTTCAAGCATTCCCAACAGGCCAATCCATGTTCGTAAACTCCTATCTCTGTGGGATTACAACAGGGGTGTCCAAACTTTTTTGCAAGGAGGACCAGATTTGGTGAGGTTAAAATGTGTGGGGGCCGACCATTCAGCCACATTGGGCCCCCGGGCCAGACTCTGGACAAGTATCTATAACATGAAAGGAGGCAGGGAGGATGCTGCAGCCACAGAACCGGGGGCAGGTAGGCTAGGCAGGTGGCTGGTGGGATGGACATAGGCAGGGAGGGCAGGCAAACCGTAAAACTACAAGCTGACATCTCCATCCAGTATGGGGAGGGGCCAGCTGGCAGGGATGTGTTAAGTTGAGCCACTGGGCAGAAGAGGCCGTAGGCCGCTTGAAATTGAAAACGGGCCACATTTGACCTCCGGGCCTGACTTTGGATATGCCTGGGTTAGAACATGCCAAACCGTTTTTCATGTTTTACATTCCACATTTGACTTTTCACACTTACTTTTTGCAGAAAAGTGAAATGGCCTCCCAAGATGCTTCTGTGCTGTGGAAAAGTGTATGTAGTCTCTTCTTAAAGCAGAGGCTGGGGAACACTTACCAGAACTTGTCCCCCTAGCACTCCGTAAAGCCTTTTGTCGAAATCAGCTCATGATTGTTTTTCCTTGGAGCCCATGTTCCTTTGACCAAGCTGGAGTTGGAAAGTACTGACATCCTGCTGGATTTCCTGGGACACATTGACCTCCAGGATCTTTCCCGCGAGGCATTGCCCACTCTGGCCAAAGATTTCTCCTAGCCACACCATATGGTTCTGGTTACTGTGCTGTGCTTTGTTTTGTCTATGTGTCTCCTCATTATTGTTTGGTTTTTGTCAAACACAGCACGCTAGACCAACCATTAGAGCACGGGGGAAGCTACTGTGTAATGAGGAACTTCAGACACCCTGACAGCTTGCAGGCACGACTTGTAATGCCAGATACAGTATGTTACCGGAACCCATACTCACTGTGTTCTCTGGTTGACTTATCAGACAGTCAAAATCGTTCGAAATGTACCAAAATCTACAGATGGGCAATGCTTTTACTAAAACCAATCAAGATGGCCAGGAAGCTAACAGAAAGAACTCTTTACCAGGCTGGATATCAGTTAGAGAAGCATAGGTGGGTGGGGTGGGGGACAAAGTACAAAAAAGTAGCCATCAGCTCTGCATTTAGACTGAATCTCAAGACAAAGACTGAAAACTGACTGAAGTAAAATTTGCTAGGTGCTACTGCCTAGCTGCCCTACGCACATCCGATCTCGCCTGATTTCAGAAGCTAAGCAGGGTCGGCCCTGGTTAGTACTTGGATGGGAGACCACCAGGGAATACCAGCGGCTTTAGGCGCCTGGAATAGGAAATGGCAAGCCACTCCAGTATTCCTGCCAAGAAAACTCCATGGACATGGGGTCACGAAGAGTCGGTCACGGCTGTAATTACACAACACAACACAGGTTATGGAATTTGCATATATTGGGTTATGACTAGGATCTGTGTTGAGAGAAGCAAGGGTTGATGCCCATTTATAACAGCAAAAAATTTAAAACTGTTATGAACGGTTAAGTATGTTAGAGGCCTAACAATGTGTTGCTCTCTCATTGGGCACATCTTTTCTCAAAACTGTTCGAGCCAAAGGACAATGAAATACCTGGTCAATAGATGGCAGCATTAGGTAGATTTACATGGTTGTGATCTGAAAATAAGCTGCTCTTTACAATACACATTGCTTGCAAAGTGAGAAGTAGCATTTGGAAATCTTGGGTTCTCCGAGTGTAGCCAGCAGTCGTTAAGGAAGATGCTGCCATGGTTCTTCCAAGTGTACAGAGTGTATTCTGATGATTCCTTGCTGAATGTCTTCCATGGAATGTTTCTGTAGAAAAGAAAATTGACCTCATGCTACCCAAATTGTTGCCTGAAGTCAGCTGCTCCTGAACAGAGGGCTAAGAGGCCCTTGATAGAACTGTGGCCTGTGCCCAGTAGAATTAAGAACTATGTTTCCAAGAAAAGGAAAACAACTGCTGTACAGTGGTACCATGTATAAAGGAATTAATTCAGTCCAAATGAAATTCTGTTAAACAAATTTTCCTTTATACAAATTTACCATAGGAATGCATTGAAAATGGAGTGATCCCTAATTGTGACCATTTTTATGTTGTACGGATTCGCCCCATAGGCGATTCTGTTAAGCAAATGTCCCCTATCCCCGGAATTTTTTATGTTGTACAGATTTTTTTTTATCCAATCTGTTTGTTATACGAGGGTCCACTGTTCTTTTGAAGTGGAAGAGAATTGTTCAAACAACTGTTGCGAAGATTCATATTTTTTATAGTTTTTATAGACTTTATGCTCGACACATGGATGTGTTATTTTAAAAAATCCTTTAAGCATTTGGCATAGAGGGGGAATCGTAAAGGCACCAGAAATGTAGCCCAGTGAGGAATAAAAGTCCATGCTTCCAAAGAAATCTCAGTGGTGACAGGGGTGTAATGGTTAGGAAGATGCCAAATGAAAATACTCTCAATTCTCAAAATCAGCAGAATTTGTTGTATGTTCTCTCAGTGTCATCACTTCATCATCCCCCTTTTTCTTTCATTAATCAGTGCTGTAGAAATATCTATGGCACGAGATGAACAGCACTCAATATTGATTCTTGTATAAATGATAGGGACTGAGATTAAATGTTGGTTCCCTCTGTGAATGGAGGAAGCAAAGAAGGTGAGAGGTAAAAAACAAAAGAAGAAAAGTCCAGGGTTTCTGCTTCCATAATCTCTGTGATGTGTGGATTTGGAAGGATGGGCTCTTCAAAGAAGCCAGCTGAATGCAACAGTGTGTGGGGGGCTATTAATGCCCCCTCAAAGGGTTCAAAAGGTCATGTCTCCTGAATTCACACCTAGGTTCTCTGAAACACCCAGCATGGACCTACTAGGAAAGCTTAGAGAGAGCTGAGGAAAGGGAAAAGAGGAGAAAAGAGAAGCCAAAGCAGAAGAGAAAGCATGAGGCCGGAGGGGGCGAGGAAATGTTTTTAGTCCACAAAGTTATCATGCCCTGAAGAGATAGCATAAAGGGATAGAGCCACCATGAGTGTTGACTCAGTACAGAGGAGTTCATTATTTCCTGTGGGCCTTGCTATCTTGTTAAATGTTCATTGACCAAAACCCTGTTTTAAGTAAGGCGGTTATTTCACGTCCTTCTTTGTTCCGCGACTAGTTTTTGTACCGTGACAGCGTTGGTCGCGATCACGTGGTTTTGTCCCTATTTCGGTGTTCCCACGGTTGTGATAATTTGTCTCATGACAAGTGTTACCTCACGGTCTTGTACCATGACAAACACTGAATTTGTCTAGCTTCCTTTTCGATATTTCTTTTTCAATATTTCGCTTTTGAAAAGTCGAATTAAAAAAATGGACACAGTTTTCTGAGAGAAACAAATGTTTTGTTGAATGACAGTCATTACTACACGGTATCTTGTCTCGGAACAGAAAGCAGGAACAAAGAGTGACAAGGGAAAACCCTACCCCAGCACCAGGTACAGTATTTCAGTAATTGTGCGACGGACGTGAAGTAACATTTTTTGTACCGCTCCTAAGCGCAACACTAACAGAGACAAAACCGCCTACGTTCTTTTGCAACTAAGCTGCATCTGGCAGTGCTAGATCTAATCTCTATTTTACCCCCCCCCCCCCCGGAATTTCCTTTAATAAAGTTCTTACATAGAGCCTTTGGTTTGGATACTTTTTTTTTTCAGAGAATGCACAGGTTACTAAATCTCATTTGTCTTGCCAAAGTCCTCATCCAGTGACTTCCTCGATGCCTCATGCACAGAGTGCCTTTAGGTTTTTAGCATGTTCGGAGATTGTGGCAGTGTTTGAAATAAAGCAGTGACCCTCTCCCTCCCCAGAACTCAGTGGGTCATGTTTACGAACTTAGAATGGCCGACCACCAGTATTCCTCCCCTTGGTGGCAAAGGGGACTAGTCTCAGGCAGTCCCATGGGAAAAGGGGTCTCAGAGGAGGCATCAAAGAGGCTTCCTGCTTGACAAGAGGCACCACGTTTTATTATACTTATGTACATGTCATGTAGTTATGGAAAATGAAATAATAATAATAATCACTTGAGCTTCTGCAGACCAAGGCTAATGGGTTAAACTTACGGGAGGAGGGATTGTCCCTGTGAGGGAGGTGTAATCAACAGGCCGTACTTTCTTTTCTACTGCTTTAAAAATCATTTTCTTACCCCTTCATTTCTTTTGGAGGGATCAAATTGTCCATTTGTCTCAAGGGCACTCAAGGGCTAAATAAATGTTTTTTTTAATATCAAAAAGGGTGCAACAAACAATCCATCCTGCCGTGCTGAGCATTGTTCTAAATTTCTTTCACCCACATGACAAATACAGCAGCTTGATTTCAACATCATGAAGGAAGAGACCGAATTATTAAGGCAGAGTTGACAGAAGGGAGAGAGGGGAGTTCTCAGCCAGCACATTCATGACCAGGAACAAAAAATTAAAATACAAATCAGTTTAGAATTCTGTTGCCCCCGCCCCGCCCATCGAAAAAGGATTCCTATCTCTAATAATGAAGGAAAGGAAGTGGATAGGTTCTGAGGTAGGGAAAGGGAAATAGCATCTCAGGGGTTATGAATTTTTTTTGGATCTAGTATAAACAGAAACCAAATGACTTGATTATACATACAGTACAGTACAGTACTTGGACAAATACTGTGAGCAGAGACTCCTTTTGATCTCCCAGCTTTTGGTTTGAGATTAAGTTGAAATCAAAGTCTCAAGCTGTCTAGACACTCTTGAGAACTAAATTATTCTGTGTCAACCAGTGGGTTAGTTATATTCTCCAGTATAGTTGGACTCCATATCTTCTTGGATCCATAGTGAAAATGGGGAAACCAAACAGGTTTAAATATTATTGAGGACCATAGAAAATTGTGATTTTAACTTTGAAAATTGAGAACCGTGAAGTAGGCCTTTTCCTAGAATTCTGACAAATGGTTCTTAATTTGAGACAGTCTCTTGCATTTTTATGTTGTTTTGGATATTCAAACTAACCATTCCAACGGAACTAAACAAGTTAATTCATACATAAATTGCATGCAGATCAATCAACCTGTAGACAGATGATTGATGACATAATCACTACAAATTTTGTCATGCTGTCATAGTAAAAATTTGTACAGCAACAATAATGAACAAAATTGTTAATAACAGCATACTGTATTTAGATCCACTTAGATTTATTAAATGAATCTGAATCTGTTATTATTGACTACAATCCACTTCTTCAACACACTGAGAAGATAAATCTGTGCAAAAGCAAGCACAGCAGATTCCCCCTGCTGTGCTGCCTGTTGGTCCAAATGCAGAAGATTTATTTCTATATCCTTTGTTTCATTCAGGGCCAAAATAATCACAGGGTGTATACACGCTACCCATCTTCCATTCTCTGTGCTGCTCTGTACATCTAAGGCCAATCAAAATAATCTTTTAAAAAAGGCGACAAAAATATTGTGGCAGTTAAAGATTAACTGCTATATTTTAATGTGAGCTTTTGTGGATAAGCCTACTTCCTCAGACACTGAGACTGCTCCGTTGCTGGCATGGTAACATCAACCCATGACTGTTTGCCCAGTCAAGCATCAGGATGGATATATTGGGTTCAGAATTGTGACCCAGAGAATCTAATGGTCATTCCAGCATACCGTATCTTCATAACCATTTGAAGGGGGGGGGAAATACCACATTTTCTCATTTCTGAAATTGATGCTATATACCAGTGGTTCTCAACCTGTGGGTCCCCAGATGTTCCTGGACTGCAAATCCCAGAAGCCTCCACCACTTGCTGTGCTGGAAGGGATTTCTGGGAGTTGCAGTCCAGGAACATCTGGGGACCCACAGGTTGAGAACCACTGCTATATACAGTGGTATCTCTACTTACGAGCGGCTCTACTTACGAGCAGTTCTACTTAAGAGTGGAAGGCTGTTGGTGTTTTAATTGCTGCCTTACAAATTTTAGATGTGATCTGCTCTACTTGCAGTTTGTTTGTTTGTTTGTTTTTTAGATAGGGCTGCTCTACTTATGAATAGTTTGACTTTTGAGCATGCATTCGGAATGGATTAAACTCATAAGGAGAGATACCACTGTAGCTGTAACAAAGGTGACTCTTCAACCTCTCACCATTTTAATTGGCATGAGCATTTTTTCACCTCAGGCTATTTTATGAGATGTATCTGACTAGAGTTGTGTATCTCATTGTGGATGCTGCTTCCCCCACCCAAGAAGGAGGTGGCGTGGGAGCCCTGGCTTTCATAAAGTGAAGAGCTCCCTGAGCTCTGGAACTAGATATTTTAACACAGGGGAATAGGGAACAAGAAAAGTTTATGTGCTGGCTGCACCCCATTCCCATCAGTTTGCATTGGGATACAGCTGGCCTCACTATCTCCCCACCACCACCACAAACACACACACTAAGTCCAGTATTTGCTGAAATCCAAGTTCCAGTCACTACCCAGGCTGCCCAGAGTCCATAGTTCATGCCGAGTCTTCTGAAGAGACCTAAGCCAACTAATTCCTGGAGAGGGAGGGGGAGCTTGTACTGCCAACTGCTCTCCAGCATCCGGGTCCTCAGCTCCCGCCAGCTGATTCCTCAAATGCTCCTCCTTTATCCTCATTGGAGTGGGGCCTGGAGGCCCTAGCAGCCAGTCTTCTCTTCACAGGGTTGGTAAGGAAGCCAGAGTTGATTGTGGACTGAAGATTGGTGTGCCCTCACCATGCCATTGTCCCCTGAACACTTCCACTTGGACCCAGACCTCTGTCCAGAGGTTCTGGATGGTTAACATGCCCTTGTCCCCTGAACACTTCCACTTGGACCCAGACCTCTGTCCAGAGGTTCTGGATGGTTAACATGTCCTCCTTTCCCAGGACACAAAACAATTCAACTTAGAGCGAAAAAACGTTGGCGTTTTAACTGCTGCCTTACAAATTTTAGATGCAGACTGCTCTACGTATTTCTTTATTTATTTATTTATTTATTTATTTATTTATTTATTTAGATAGATAGATAGATAGATAGATAGATAGATAGATAGATAGATAGATAGATAGATAGATAGATAGATAGATAGATAGATAGGGCTGCTCTACTTAAGACTTGTTCAACTTAAGAACATGCATTTGGAACAGATTAAACTCGTAAATAGAGGTAACACTATATTAGGCTTCTGGCCACTGGGGCCAACCCCTGCTCCCTTGCCCAGACGTGGTATGTTCATCCTGGCTCTTCTCACACCTGGAACCTCCATTTTACTTTTTGCACTTTCCAAGGACCCGGTTGTGACCACTCCTGGCCTGCCCAATCCCAGTATATTACCTTTTATTTCCCTGGAGTTCCTCCAAACCCAAATAGAATTGAAATACAAACGGTAGGTTTGGGTAAAACATAAACTGTAGTTTTATTTAAACAGCATAATAGTTATTTGATATATAAACATGCTTGTGGTTACTTTTAACTGTAGAATAAGCTTTCTACAGTTCATTTCAGAACTCTCTCCCCCCCCTCTCCTCTCGTCTCCTCATATATCCTCATCTGGCATCTTCTGATTGGGTGTCTCCCTCAGTCATCCATCAGCCCATCACTTGTCAGTCAAATGTTGCTAGGAAGACCTCATACATGCAGGAGTTCATCTTACCAGGTTCCAGAGTGTCCATCCTAAGTCATGAAGTGAGGAGACATACAGCCCACTAGAGGTTTCTGGTGTGTTCTCCTTGCACCTAGAGATAGTTACAGATGTTGCTTTAAGTCTGTTCTACGTGAGAAGTCAATAGGTGGTGCTCTTTAGGGCTAACAAGAGTCATACCCCAGTAGCTATTGGAGGCCAACAGTTTCTCAAACCTCATTTATGTGGCAACCAGTCAAAAGGAACTGTTTAATACCAGTGATATTAAACAAAATACCACAATTAGAATAAATCTGAAATTGATCTTAAAAAGTATAAACATCATGCCAAGGCAGCATTTCCCCCCCAGGAACTAAGTAGCATGTGGGAACATTACTATTGATTCCCAAAGTGTGTTCTACACTTTTTTGGTAAGATTCTTCTGTTGACCTTAATTATTTGCAGGAATTCCCAAAGGATAATTAACTTCATGATGAATGCACTGTGCTTGCGCCTTATTTCAAAGTTGAAGTCTGTTCAGCAGCTGGCTTGGAAAGGCTTGAGCTGTGAAAAATTACTGCATATAAATATATATCCATGTGACTTCTCAGAAATTTGTTTTTCTTACAATGAACATAGAAGGCTGTACATTAACATTGTGAAGATAGGGCTGTTCAGTGATGACACCTAGCCATGGTACACGTCTTCCACTTAATTTTTTGCTTATTTGTTTAATTTAATTTAATTTAATTTATTTACTGTTATTGATATGAAAAGGGTTGGCTTTCTTTTATCCAACAAAGTATGCCAAACATGGTTATTAAGGCATACATGTCTCGTTTTTTGTTTTTACTAAGTGTAAAAAGTTGCTGATGAATAATTTATATTTATGCAAATGAACACATATGCCCTTACGCAGCACACATATACTTCTTGAACTAGCTTCAAAACAGAGAAGGATTTTATTTCAAGTTTTATCTGAACAAATGTTTGAAAAGGAATTGGTTCACAAACTCCAGAGTGGTGGTGGTGGTGGCGGCGGCGTGCTTTACTGATAACAGTCATTCCAGAGGTGCAAAAATTAAGGTCCTATCAAACATGAGGTTGTTAGCTACTTAAGGAACTCTGTGATTTTTGAAGCAGACGTTGCATGGAATTTACATGGTTCTTAGGTGTCATTTTTCCTTGCAAGCTTTCCCCGGCCAGCAACTATTGTATACGGGTTTTCAACGTGTATCGAATTGTTTAGTATTTTAAACTATTTTTACATTATTTTGTATTGTGTTCTCTATAATATTTTATATCTTTTAAGGTAAAATGCTTAAATAGCTTTTTACCTCAAATGTTTTACAAAAGGCAATGGAGAGAAATCAAATTAGAAGTCTCTCAACAGGGACCCAGTAAGTCTACACTTAGATCAGTTCCATTGTTTCAGAGTGCAACTGCAGAGCAGGAAGAATTCAAATGGATCTGCTATGAAATCTTTCCTGGGAAACCAGGTTCCCCCAGATTAATTCACTTCTGCTGGGCACACAGAAGTCAAAAACTCTTGAGGGAAGCAAGAGGCAGTAGGTTTGTGAAGCAGAGGATTCATATGCCTTCCAGTTTTCTTGCAGTCCTCCTGCTGGAATGGCTTCAAATACAGTTGAGCAGCTTAAAAACCCTCTATATCAGCTCAAGCAATCACACTGCATGAACCAATGCAAATGCAGTTGGATTTTTAAAAGTGCAAGCCCCAGGGACAGAGGAAAAAATGAACAGGGAGGGAGTCCCACAATGATTTACGTTGCCTTTGATGTTATGTTGTCAACAGAAAATAAACTGGATCTGACTATTCTAATCCCAGAACCTTTTGTGCATTATTTGTCAGTTTAGTTGGAAGTTGAGGCTAATAATTAAGTGTAAGTCTGTAAATTAATGTAATGTTTCACCAGTTTCCTCTTCTTTCAGGTCTTCATGACAGGGTGTATAGCTTGCCAGACATCAACAGTAAGTTGGTATTTTTTTTTTAAAAAAAGAGAGATCTGCTATTTGTGAGTGAGGGACAGAGAGATGCTTTGAAAATATTGTTAACCTTAGAAATAATTGTGGATCTCTATGAAGGAAAAGGAATGGCGGTCTTATATGGTAAGACTGTATGCACTTCAGCACGAAGCATACATTGACACACTCAAATCATTGGGAAGAGAGGAGATATGAACATGAATGCTGTGGTCAAATGCCCTTCAGTGACGTCATACATTTAAAATTTTAAACCTGCCCCCCTGCAGTTTTTAAAGTGTAACTTTAAAGTGTAACTTTAAAAACTTTTAAAGGTTTTAAGTCTTTAAAATCTTTAAAATATTATCTATTCCATTCGAAAAACTGAATGTGTATTTCAGACAAAATCAGTGTTCTGCTTATATACCACTCCATAGCAGTCATAAAACATTATCTGGATAGTTTACATTTTCCTTGGAAATGTCACAGTAGTGGATAGATCCTCCTCCTCCTTCCGTTGTGAGGTGGAGTGTGAGAATCTCTTAGCCTTTTTGTTTTTGCTGCATTTCTCTGAATCGTACCTCCCTTTCCTCTCATCTGTTGGGTGGCAAGTTTCGCTGGCTTTCTCCTGAAGGGAACATATTTTTCTATATACAGTGATGCCTTGAATTATGAAATTAATCCATCCCAAAGGAATTTTCGTAATTCGAAATGTTTGTAATTCAAAATGCGGTTTCCAATAGGAATGCATTGAAAACCGATTAATCCATTCCAGAGGTCCGAAAAAAGACAGAAAAAGAGAACGGATGAATTGATTTTCAATGTATTCCTATGGGAAGCCTGCCCTGACACAGAAAAGCAGGGGAAGAGCTCTCCCCCCCCCTTGCTGGTTTGGCAGGAAAACCCGTCAGTCAACTGGCAGCCAAGGCTGCCGAGCTGTCAAAATCACCTGATGGTTGGCGGGCCTCTAAAAGCAACGGATTTCGACAGCTCTGCAGCCTTCATTGCTGGTTGACTGAGTGGGTTCCCCCCACCAACCCAGCAAAGGCGGGGAGGAGGAAGCTCTTCCCCTGCTTTGCTGGGTTGGGGCAGGCACCCAGATGGCTCCTTCGCCACCAGTCCCCGCCCCACGCTTGCTCCCTGCGGTGGTGGCAAGCACTGGGAGGGTTCCTGCCCGCTTCCCCATGCCTTGGTTTTGCCTTGGAAGCAGGCATCAAGCGCAGCTCCTCCTGTTTGTGGGGTTTCTGTCTGCTTGCAAGGCAAAACCAGGGCACCGGGGAGCAGGCAGTCTTTGTCCCCCAGTGGGTTCATCTCCCTGCCCCCTCCTCCTTTTCAGGCACCTGAAAGCTGAAAAGAGGAGGGGTCAGGGAGGCAAAGACGCTGGGGGAAAGACACTCTGAATGCCTGGAAACAGAAGGCGCCACCTGCTTGCAGGAGCTCAGAGCGTCTTTCCCCCAGAGGCTTCTCCCCCCTGCCACCCGCCTCCTTTCAGCTTTCGGGTTCTTGAAAAGGAGGGAACCACTCTGGGGATCCTCAGCTATGTTAGTCATAGAGCAAAAGTGGGTGCCTGACCACGAGGCCTTAAAGTGCAGGAGAGGCTTCACAACCAACCACCTGACTTTGCCCGGTCTCGCTTCATCCGTTTCGCTGAAGCGAGACTGGACAGCAGGCATAAAACCGCTGCCCACGCCTCAGCACACGGCTTTACTCCTGCCGCCTGGTCTCGCTTCATCCAACAGGGTGAAGCGAGACCAGGCAAAGTCGGATGGCTGGGTTGAGCAGCCTTTCCTGCACTTTAAGGCTTCGCAACCAGCCAGCCACTTTTACTCCCCACCAAACCTTTAGGACAGGCATGTCCAAACTTCAGCTCTCCTGATGTTTTGGACCATAATTCCCAGAATTCCAAACCTGTATTTCCAAAGGCAAAGGACTGTGGGAGTTGTTGTCCAAAACGTCTGGAGGGCCGAAATTTGGACATGCCTGCTTTGGGACAGACAACCTTTGCGCTGCCCTCCCCCTTGCCTCTGCCACCTGGATGTGTCAAGGGGGGGGGGGGTTAGCAGCTACCTGACCCAACAGGGGATGAGCAGACAAGGGGTGACTTCACCGCTCGCCTGCTTGTCTCCTTTCGTAATTCACGTTTTTCATAATTCAAGACATGACTGTCATCTCTTATGTGTGTGTTTTTAGTGCCCTTTACCCAATTTGCAAATGTTCCCCCATTGACTTGAGTGTGTTTGTGTTCTGGCTATTCATTGTTTTGTGCACTTGTAAACCTCACACATGTGCAAATTCTTGAGGCAAAGGAGGCTTCTTCTCTCAACAAGTCCTCAAAAGTGTGAAACATTTGCTTTCCACGATGCTGTCATATCCAACCCTAGAGTGAAGTAATAGTGCTATTGGTTGCTGACACTTCTACCCTATGATGTCCTAAAATGTATTTTATTTCTCAAACATCATTCCTTTGACAGTGTCGGAGCGGCTCTTTGGTGCTTTAATAGTCATACCCCAACTTAAGAGTAGCTCGACTTAAGAGCAATTTGACTTAAGAGCAGAAAACTGTTGGCAGTGTAACTGCCGCCTTACAAATTTTTCCCATAGGAATGCATTGAAAACCGATTAATCCATTCCGGAGGTCCGAAAAAAAGACAGAAAAAGAGAACGGATGAATTGATTTTCAATGTATTCCTATGGGAAGCCTGCCCTGACACAGAAAAGCAGGGGAAGAGCTCTCCCCCCTTACTTACACATTTTTTCCATTTTTTTATTTTTTTAACTTTTTTTTTTTCAATTTTTAGAAAGGTGCCCCAACTTAAGAGTAGTTCGACTTAAGAGCATGCATTCAGAATGGATTAAATTTGTAAATTGAGGCACCACTGTACTTTATTCCCCCACAGCCTGTTCTAGACCTTTAAAAACCCTTTTGTTAAAAATTGGAAGTCACCCGCCTGATGCTAGCTACAGGCTTCAGGTGAAATTATGACTGAAAATCAAATAATGATACACACACATACAGGGTCACACCTACAGTCTGTGTCACCCGGGACAAACATGGATGGATTGCACGTGCCCACCCAGCAGGGTCGTGTGTGAAATAGTACAGAATACAAGTACAGGCATACCTTAGTTGACAAATGCCTCCGTTTACATAATATTTGGTGTACAAAAGGAAATCCATTGGAAATAATGCCCCGGTTTGCATTCCTCCCCCCCCGCAATACCTCGGTTTACGTGAGGCATGGCAAAACAAGTACCCAGGATGCATTGCGCCCCTGTGCATTTCTGGTTTATGAATTTTCCAGAATACGCAATGTCCTGGAGAACAGATTAACTTCGTTTACCAAAGTACATTTGGTTTACCAAATACCGTAATAAAGACTTGACTGAAAGTATATTTGTACTACTTTTTCAGTTTTTGTGTTTCTCCAGCATGACATCTTGGAGCCCAGGCCCCTTCTGCCGCCGCCCACCCACCTCCATAGCTGCAGCCCTGCTCACACACTCCTAAGACTTTAGTGGCGTGTTTTGCAATTTTGTAGCAATCGTCTCCCAAGGAAGCTGCACTGGGTGTGTGTGTCAGGGGTGTATATGTTTGTGTAGTTCATGAGCCACACTTGCACTTTCTTTGATATACTCCACCTCCTCTTATTTATATCACTGGGCATGATCACCCTGATGATAGGACCTGCTTTTGAATTACTTTTTTTTAATAATTAAAAGAAATTTGAAGAATCACAACGTGCAGCGAAACCCCCTTGTTTGGCTTTTGGCGGTAAAGTGAGGTTTTGGTTTGTTTTTAAAGGGTCTGTGTGGCCTTTTTAATTTAATATGTTTGTAAAGAGATTCTTTATGAATCAATTCAGGCAATGTGAAAACCCCGTCGTATTAGATACTGCCTTTGTGGTCAGTCACATGTTTTGGAAGTGTCGCTATGTCGCTTTTATTATTATTATTATTATTATTATTATTATTATTATTATTATTATTATTATTATTATTATTATTATTATTATTATTATTATTATTATTATTATTATTTTAAAGAGAGAAATGCCTTAAAACTAAAGAAATACTACACAACATCGGAAACAAATGGGAAATACAAAGCTGCAATTATCGGTGATGTACCAGGGCTAGTGACAATTGAAGCTGCATAGTCTGCAAACATGCTAGTTAATGAAATGACTTTAAATTTCACGCGTAGTTTCCGGAAGTGGTTTTACGCTCCTGCTCTATATCCAAGTAATAATTTCCAAAGTGATTGTTCAGAGCAATGCAAAAAGCGTATTACTACATTGTACATCAGGGGGCTTTCCCAAGGGGGTAAGGGTGAATTTTCTTGCCCAAACCCTAGCAGTCACTGCTGTTCTTGTATATTTTAATTCTGAGCAAGCTGGTGCCCTCTTAATCCAAGTCCCAGGTGTTTGTTGTTCTGTGTCTTGGCACCCTGAGGTGAGCACCCCTGAAGAGGCTGTTTAAGTACCTGCCTGCTTCAGTCTCAAATGAATCTGGGCAGTTCCTCAAATTTGCTGTGTCAAACATTCAGACTGTAATTCTGCACCCACTTAACCCAGGAATAAGCCGAATTAGTGGGGCTTCTGGGCAGACATGGATACCATTACACAGGCAGAATAGGAAACATGTAAGTGGCTGTATACTGAACTCAGGAGTAGTGATATCAAGTGGCAGTAATTCAAAGTCTCACGCTGAGGTCTTCTCTAATGGTCTTTCACTTACAGTTTTCTTTTCTCTACAACCCTTTTAATCACCAGTAAGAACCATTGAATCCAAAACCTTTTGAAAAGAAAGCACAAGTCCTAATGCTAAGCTATAGCCCCTCCCCAACTGCACCTCGCATATATGTCTGAAACTCAACACATCTCACCCTACCTATGGGTCTTTCTTGTCCAGGTGATTACCAGTTCATTGGCGGGAACAGTGACAATGAGGAAGATGAAGCTGATGATATCATGGATAGTGCAGAAGCTGAGCGCTATTCTAGGGTAAGCATATTGAGGGTGAGTCTTCTACCATGCATTAATAATTCTGCCACACCGCTGGGTCTTCTTGGATGAACATTTGTCTCTCTTCATAGGAAGAGGTATCTCCGTGGCTCTTGGCAACTGGACTTCTTTTCTTATGAGATTGAAACATTTCGCTGATGAAGCTGCTTGGATGAGTAGCGAAATGTTTCAGTATCAAAATAAGTCCAGTTGCCATGACTCATCTTCCAGGTAACCTCACCTGGATGACTGGGAATCTTCGCAGACACTCTGTGGCTCTTGATTTCTAAAATGTGCCTCTTTTCCTGCGTAACCCTTCCAACAGAGCCACAGTGGCATGGTTTCATGACTGTGCCCCTAGGATGCAAAGAATGAATGTAGTTTGGCTGTCCCACTCTGAAGTTGCCACTCAGATTCCATCACCACCACCACCACCACCACGCACCATGTTCTGTAGATCCTGATGATGTTTTGTGGATTGCTGCATCAGTCTCATCTAATCACTCCATGGAGCCTCTGCCCTCCCCTTTTGCAGCCTGGATTCCCCAGTCCCAATCACCTCATTTGCAAGCCTCCCCTTTTGCAACTTGGATTCCACAGTTCCAATTACTTTGTTTGCAAGCCTCCCCTTTTGCAGCTTGGATTCAGCAGTTCCAATTACCTCATTTGCAAGCCTCCATTTTGGAGCTTGCATTCCACAGTCCCAATCACCTCGTTTGCAAGCCTCCCCTTTTGCAGCTTGCATTCCACAGTTGTAATCACCTTGTTTGCAAGCCTCCTATTTTGCAGCCTGGATTCCCCAGTTCCAATCACCTCGTTTGCAAGCCTCCCCTTTTGCAGCCTGGATTCCCCAGTTCCAATCACCTCGTTTGCAAGCCTCCCCTTTTGCCGCTTGGATTCCACAGTTCCAGTCAACTCATTTGCATGCCTCCTCTTTTGCAGCCAGGATTCCTTGACCATGAAATTTAGGCTTAGTCTAAACATTATCAATTTATATTAGAAGTCCTTGTTCTAGCACATTCCATTCCAGCTTTATCCTGAAACCACTGCATAAAATATACTCACAAACATTTATATGATGGAAGCCATATGTCTCTGTGTTCTGAAACTGACTTGTTCATTGGCCAGGATGTGTTCACATTTTCATCCAAACTAGATATGTCTAGTGTAGAGCTGAATGACTATAGTTAACAGACTAATTTAGACAGTGATTCCCTGGATTGCTCTTTCTGCCCTTTCTAAAAATAGGAACAATGATGGCTGTATCCCAGTCATGTGATCTATTATTAAATCTATATATGTGGAAATATGAAGTATATTAGCATGTTGCAGCAAAAATGATGAGTTTTGCGGCACCTTAAAGACAAACAAGTTTATCTTTTGTGAATTCACTTTTTCTTCTGTAGGCCTCTGAAGAAGTAGGATGTAGCGCCCATGAAAGCTTATACCCGTGATCTCTGTTGCCCCCTTCAGAGTGTCCTCCACTATGGGGTCCACTAGCTCAACAAGCTAATGATCAGGTTGAACAAACTACATTCCACTGGCATGCTACCCAAGTCATCCACCATCCCAATTCTGCCTCTGGTTTCCATCAGTCCACTTGCCCAGGTCTTGGCTGTGATCACTGGACCCATCACTCCTCGTTCAGTGGCTGGGGCTGAGTGTGAGCCACTAACCCCAGAGGTCAGCCTTTTCTCAGCGAGGGCTAGTATGTCCATGCAGCAGCTTGCCTTCCTGCTTTGCATGTTCCTCTTGCTCTTGGGCTAACTACATAAAGATCTGATGTTGGCTGCGATGCCTTCAGTGCCACTTCTGCATCAGGGTTGGGTGCCTGGTTGATGGGTAGTGTGGCATCTTCTCTGCTGTCCAGCCAGTTCCGAAGGGGTAGAGCAGGATGCCCAGCTCACAAGATCCTGGCCCTGACCCAGGGGGGTCCACATCCAGATCTACAAAACAGAGTTCTTCCTTTTCCTCCAGGGTGCAGAAAATGAGTGCCCACAACCATTCTTAGGGCAAGTCCTAGAGTGGGTTGTGGCCTCACAGCTCCAGAGGTTTCTGGATGAGATAAACTACCTGGATCCATTTCAATATGGCTTCAGGCCTGGCTCTGGGACGGAGACGGCACTGGTTGGTAGATGATTTATGCTGGGAAATAGATAGGGGACCTGTGTCCCTTTTGGTTTTGCTAGACCTCTCAGCTACTTTTGACGCTGTATAGACCATGGCATCCTCCCGACTTGTCTCTTTGAAATGGGAATTGGGGGCGCGTCATTAAAGTGGCTCCAGTCCTTCCTGCAGGAAAGAATGCAGAAAGTGGTGTTAGGTGATTCATATTCGACACCACGGCCGCTGACCTGTGGAATTCCCCAGGGTTCTGTTCTGTCTCCTAAGTTATTTAACATCTATATGAAACCACTGGGGGCGATTATCAGGACTTTTGGGGTCAAGTGCCACCAGTATGCCGATGATACCCAGCTGTATCTCTCGTCACCTCCGGACTCTAAGGGAGCTACTATCTCAACTTTACATGAGCGTTTAGCTGCAGTGATGAACTAGATGAAAATGAACAAAATGAAACTAAACCCAGACAAGACAGAGGTGCTCCTGGTCAGTCGAAAGGAAGAACAAGGGATAGGGATGCAACCTGTTCTGGATGGGGTCACCCTCCAATTGAAAAATCAGATATGCAGCTTGGGGGTGCTCTTGGACTCATACTTGAACTTGGATGTCCAGGCTGTGGCCAGGAGCACATTTGCACATTTAAGGCTAGCACATAAGTTACTCTCCTTTCTTGAGAAACCAGCGTTGGCCACAGTGACACATGCCTTAGTGACGTCCCGGCTAGACTACTGTAATGCACTCTATTTGGGACTACCGATGAAAAGTCTCAGGAAACTTCAGTGGGCCCAAAATGCAGCAGCCAAACTGCTGACTCAGGTAGGGTGCAGAGATCACATTACGCCCCTATTAAAGCAACTCCACTGGCTGCCAATCAGCTATCGGGCACAATTCAGGGTGCTGACCTTGACCTACAAAGCACTGTACGACCTGGGTCCTAGCTACCTCAAAGATCAAATCTCACAGTATGAACCAACTCGGTTATTAAGGTCATCAGGACAGGCCCTTCTGTCCGTCCCGCCACCCTCACAGGTACGTCTTATGGGAACCCATGAAAGGGGCTTCTCAACTGCTGCACCCAGACTCTGCAACTCCCTCCCACTAGAGGACACAACTGCCTCATCTCTGTTGTCCTTACAGAAACAGGCAAATGCCTTTCTCTTCAGGCAAGCTTTCCCTGAATAATGTACTACCATGTGTATTTTATATGAATCTATGGGTTCACATAGACTTTGCGTTTATAACTACTTGTAACCTTGTAGCTTTAATGTAATGTTGCCTATTAATGTTGTAGGATGTCTCTCAATTCCTGGTTTTCAGATACTTGAACATGTCTTAATCGTACTGGACTATATATTATCCCTCATTACTGTAAATCGCCTTAGGTCCTTTTCCAAGGAGAAAGGCGGGGTAAACATGCTCTAAAATAAATAAAATAAATAAATAAACCAGTCCTCCCCAGCGCCCTCTTCCTCCTCCTTTCCTTCATTTACCTCTCCTTCCAACTGGCCACACTTGCTTCCTCCTCCCTGCTGGCCACACCCATGGCTTCCTCTTGCGGCAATTGCTCCTTCATTTCTGCCTGCCCCCCCATGCTTTGTGGGTTAGTGTCCTTGCCTTTGGGTCGTTCTACAGCCAGAATATCTTGAATGTCTACTGGTGGGCTTGCAGATGAGGCAAATGGCCTACCAGGGGTGATTGAAACATCCTACTTAACAAGTGTTTTTTTTTAAAAGGAAAAAATATTTAAGGTGGCAGAAGTCTAGTTATTTTTGTAATAGATGTCACTTTCAATACCACTCTTCTCATTTGTTTCTGTGCCTTTTCAGAGAAAGTGGATTATTTTCACACATCGATTTGCTTGATGTTGGTGTTACTGTTTATCAAATAGCTCTCAACGGCCATAAGAGCTCTTTGAAGAGCAGGAAAGCATGTTGAAGCCTATCCTGTACCCAAGGAAGTGTATGAACAACCCGCTGCTGCCTGAGAAGCAGAAAGGGGGAGACCTTTGTTTCCTTGGAGACTTGGTGGAATCCTTTGACTTTTTAATTGTGTTTCTAACTCTGTGTTTTTCCTCCTATCCTCTCTGTGCTTCCTAAGGTGCGAAAGGCAAAGCGCCTCCTGTCTGTCCATCCCTTTGACTTTGAAATGGACTCAGACTATTCGGCTCAGTCTCGCCGCCAATCCGTACAGCTCTCTCCAGGGCCTGGGAATGAAGGCCTTCAGGTATTCAGGGAAGAATGGAGGTAGTGGTGATGTGCATTTGAATTGTCCATTGCTTCAGGTTCGCTTCTCTTTTCTTTCCTGTTGCTTGACTTTTGATAGCTCAAGATTTTTGTCCGCCCTTCTAACGCGAAACTGTAAAGGCTTCAAATTGCAAGGAAGTCAGCAAGTTTAAAAAAACAACTCAAGATGTCAGAAAGCTTTCCTGTGATTAGCTTGTCTGCATGTTTATTCCTCTTGTTGATGTTATACAAAGTGTGAATCAGCTGTTGCAAGTGCAGTCTCCTAGGGTTAAGCAAAACACATTATTGGTCAGTGTAGACCAGTGGTGGCAAAACTTTTAGAGCCCGAGTGCCCAAACTGCTATTCAGAACCCACTAATTTTTCACAAAGTGCCAATAAAGCAATTTAACCTGAATACAGGTGGCTGTGAAGAGGCGATGTCGGGTTCCCACAGAAAGGGCTCTGAGTGCCACCTTTGTCACCCGTGCCATAGGTTCGCCAACACTGGTGTAGACACTTGGCATACTGACTTGAGACTCATCAGATGAAGTGATGGACAGGTGATGTGTGGTGAAGATCTTGATTTCTTTTACATTTTATTTATTTATTTATTTATTTATTTAACTTATATGGCGCCCACTACCCAAAGGTCTTTGTTTACCTTTGTTTTACCTTTGTTACCTAACTAAAGGCAATACTAGATGGAAATGAAGCATTCCACTTCTTAAAAGATTCATGTATGTAGAATCTATTTCTGAATACATATCCCTCCATCTCCAGAAACTGTGTATGAGTTAGGCACCCAGTTTCTCTTTCTGCAGCATCACAAGGAATGGTGGCAGTCACTCAATTCAAGATTGAAAACTCTTCCAACTGGAATGTCTTGCAGAGCAGTCAAGTGGCCAGTCATGTTGTTGTCAGATTTCAGTGATGTTGTCTGTAACAAGAAATAGCATCACTGAAATCTGAAACCAACACTGTGTAAGTTCCTGATATATTGAGGCAAGAACATTTTCTTTCGCGTTCTCTCTATTTTATTTTATTTTACATTTACCACATTTTAATTTTTGCATGAATGATATTAGATATGAAATATTCCTATAACTGTTTGGAAAAAAATTGATATGGGCCATTTCATTCAGTGATGGTTAATATTTTTGCCAAGAGGGGCACAAGACAAATCCAAAACATACCACCGAGTCCTTTTAGGGCATACTCCTGTGGCTGAAGGTAACCTACCTCTTGATTTGGAGAAGACTTCTTTAGATACATATAATCCAAACATGTCATCAATGTCTGACCAAGCCTGCTGCTTGGCAAGCCTTGTGCATTTGCTACCTATCAATAGCAAAACACATTATAGGATGATATGCTATATTTGACTTAATGGGCCAAGTTATATATAGGTGCTCTAGTATGGTATAGAAGCAAGTTAGCATTTTCCCTACAAGTTAGCTGACAGTTGCGTAATGGTCGCCGCATCTCAAAAAAGACATAGTGGAACGAAAAGGTGCAGAAGAAAGCAACTAAAATGATTACTGGGTTGGAGGACATCCCTTATGAGGAAAGGCTAAAACATTTGGGGCTCTTCAATCTAGAAAAAAAGGTGCCTGCGGGGGGATATGACTGGGACATACAAAATAATGCAGGGCATGAGTAAAGTGGATAGAGGGGTGCTCTATTGTTGTTAGTCTGTGGAACTCCCTGCCACAGGACGTGGTGATGGCATCTGGCCTGGATGCCTTCAAAAGGGGATTGGACAGATTCCTGGAGGAAAAGTCCATCACAGGTTACAAACCATGATGGAGATGTGTAATCTCCAGGGTTAAAACCAATGCACTTCAAGGGTCCAATGCAGGGGAGTGGTATCAGGAGACAGATATCTAGTCTTATGTGCTTCCAGATACATCTGGCGGGGCCACTGTGAGATACAGGAAGCTGGACTAGATCCAGCATGGCTCTTCTTATGTTTTTATGTTCTTCTGTTCTTATGTTAATGCCCAGTAGCCACTCCAATAACCAGAGGATCTTATGGAAAATAAGGAAAGGCATACCTTTTTTTACACCCCAGGTATTTCAGAACAGATTAAATTTGTGGCTTATGTTAGGTTGTGTTGCATGTGCCAAGCGCCAACCTGTTCCTCTGGAAGGGCCTGATAAGGCGTGGCTTGGCTTGATGGGAGCCAGCTCCACCTTTGCTTCTGAGTGCATATCAAGTAGGGGTAAACAAAACTAGAGTTTTGGTTTCTCTCAAGCTTCCATTTTTCCCAGACTTAGGTTCGTTTGTATGAACCCTTGTGGGATGTTTAGAAAAATATAAATAAAAATACATTCTGTGCATTTCAGTATGCATTTTGTTCACTCGTTTTTGCGAGCCGTTTCCCGGCTAGCACAAAATCTGGAAATCACTGCTCAGAAACTTTGAAACTGAATTGTAAGAATAGGCATTTTAATTTCTGGCTAGTTTAGTTGCCTATAGGGTTTGATGTGGTTAAAGGTATACAGCCGGAATATCAGCTGTATGAGATGGGGAGCTGATAGCACATTTGTCTTCCAGCAAAGGTGATCCTCAGGACAATCCTGCCTGAAAAAACAAACTTGGAAATGAGGCCCGTGTTTAACTTCTGATAATCAGTCACAAAATGAATTAGCCTATGTTAAGACAGCTACCTTTTCCCAGTGAAAGGAGGTCCACCTCCAAATGTAGGGGAGCCCACTGGTGCTGACAAACGCTTCTCCTCTTTAGACCTTTGCAGAACTCCCGTGCGACGAGGAAAGTGCTTCCCGGAAGGAGTCAATGATAGCAGAAGCCGACCTGGCGACTGCGTTCCACCGTATCTTGCAGGAGCAGGGGCAGCTCACCTCCCTTCCCGAGCAGGAGTTCAGCACTGAGGTCCAACTCAAAGGGGACTCGCCTCCTAAAAGCAAGGAAAGAAGGCCTGTGCCTGGTAGGTTCTCTTGATTTGACTAGAGATCATACATGCAGATGCCTCAAAGAAACACTAACTTACATATGCTCAACACAAGTGAAGAACTGGAAAGATTTTTAGTCATTTGGTGCGCCTCTCTTTTATATACAGATATCATCTATTTCAGTTCCTTGTTTTTACCAAAAGAAGACTAGAAAAGCAAAACAGATTAAATGGATCTTTCCTTGGCTGTGCGTCTGATAATCTCTGCTAGACTATTATACTAATATATCACTAAAATCGGGACTTCCACAGCGCACCATGCAGAAGCAAGCAGCCCTAAACATCTCCAGATTTAAAACAGATCATATGAATGGAAGATGGGCGGTATAAAATTGCAACAAATAAATAAATAATAAATAAATAAAGAGCACTCCTGCTTATTTGGAAAGAGAATGGTTGGTCTTTCCCTGAATGAGGGACTACCTACGATGTGACTTTTAGATGGATTACCGTGCATGAACACCAGTGTTTTCCATGTTAGTTTCCATCCCTCATAATGGATTTCTTTTGCGTGCTTTTTGAAGCTTTAATGTTACCTTTGAATGTTGTAAGATGCTGCTTCTAATACTCTGCTCCTTACTCGAGTATGTCTTAAATCAGGCCTGCTCAAAATCCGGCCCGGGGAGCCAAATCTGGCCCGTCAGACCATTCTGAGTGGCCCACGGCTGGCTGGCCCACCCCTCCCTCCCCCCCTTCGCCCCATGTTTTTTTTTAAAAAATATTCTGCCAACACTGACACTGCCGGGAAGCTTGAGGGGCTAGGCCGGCTGGCCAGCCAGTCAGCAGATGCTTGTGGGGCTGGGTGGGCGGGCGAAGGGGAAGGCCACCACCAGCAGCACCGCCGGGAAGCTTGTGGAGCTCGGCACATGCGTGAGGGTGGTGCGCAGGCGAACCGCTGCCACCGGCATCACCGGGAACCTTGTGAAACTAGGCGTGCATGTGCAGGGTAACATTCCGGTCGGGCCGCCACCACCGGCATAGCCAAGAACATTGTGAGGTTGGGCGCACGCGCGGGGCAGTGATCAGGCGAGCTGCGCCACTGGCACCGCAGGGAAGCTTGGGCAGGGTCGGGGAGGAACCGGCCCCTGACACATTCTCAGCCACCAAATCTGGCCCTCCTTACAAAAAGTTTGGGCATCCCTGTCTTAAATGTTCTGGGCTGTATATTGTCCCTCATTATTGTAAGCCACCTTGGGTCCTTTTTCCAAGGAGAAAGGCGGGGTAAAAATATTCAAAATAATTAATTAATTACTTAACTTTTATATTTTATGTACACTTAACATTTAATAGCTATATCCCAAACTTCCCTATACGAATCAATTAATAATGAAGTCTTAATTGAATATCATATGCTGTCTTCCACTTCCTTCCACTTCCTTGCAATCTTACTGCTGTTAACAGATTGGAAGTTTATTTGCCCAATTACCTTCCCCTTCCCCTTCAAGTATTGATAAAAGTGTTGTTTCAGAATATGCTAAGTTTAGCTTCCTTGTTTCTTTTATTTCCTTGAAAACCAATTACAAATATTTTGATATATTCTCACATTCCCACTGCATATGGAAAGAAGTCCCTACGGTATTTCACAGTTTGTTACAGGAGGAGCTTCATTTGGTCCATTGGATGGCCAGTCTCGATGAAGAAAAATGATTGGTCCATATTAGTTAAGAAGGAAAGCAAAACATTTATCCTTGAGCAGAGGCATAGCTAGGGTTTTTAGCACCTGGAGACAAAGTCCGTTTTCACACACACACACACACACACCAAGGTGTGGGGTGGGGCTAAATCGCTGTGGAGTAGGCAGCAACAGTCGGGGAGCCCTCCAAGCTGGTCCTGTCAGGCTGCCCGCACCGCGCCTTCCCGCAGCTCACAGACAGGGAGCCATTTGGCACCCCAGATGCCATGCCTGGGGACAAATGTCCCCCCTTGCCCCTCTAGCTACGCCACTGTCCTTGAGTAAAGGAAGCTTCTCCAGCCAAGTCTGAGAAGCCCTCACCCTCGGCACTTTCTTTCGTGGCTCTGTATGGGTGCTGTAACCCCCCCCCCCATGTGGTGAGAGAGGATAAGGAAGAAGAGCATGTGAACAATATCTGCATCATCCTATTCATGGGTGTCCTTGAATGAAAGGAACCGGAAGCTTCCTCCACCCTGCCTTTTCAGGCTTTTAAATCATGCCAGGTGGCCGAGCAGCTTCTCACTGTAGACGGTCATCGCAGCAGTGACAGAAAGAGACAGGAGTTGCTTGCCTGTTCTCACCCTCTCTTACGTGATTTTAATAACATTGAAGTAAATTATTGTGTGAATGGGACTCTAGTGTTCCAAAATTATAACCTCAGATAAGACTGTCAGAACACATCTGACTTGATTACGGGCTTAGTATTAGGATGTCTGTGAGTCCTTACTGCATTGCATTCGGTGGTGTCCCACTGACGTACACCAATTGTCTGGGTAGAGTACGTCATGCAGGAAGACAAGGATACTTCTTGTTCCTAATTTTTTTTCATAGTTCATAGCTGTACACATTTTAGGTGAACTTTCCATTATTCCATTTTCTTTGAATGTTTCCTTTACACTGAATCTCAGTCCAGTTACCCTCAGAAGTCTTTGCTGTGTCATAGGGATAATTGCATTAAAGCTACTATAAATAGTTAACAAATGTGATTACTGGAAATTGTGTTTTCCCCAATGTGGTTTCTCTTAACAAGGTGACAAAACAGGAAAGTGTGTAACGCAGAGATCTATAGACCTTCAGATTCTGTTCAGAGTGTTCTTAATGCGTAAATAGGTTCTGCCAAGGTGAAGATAATTCTCTTCCTTTGGATTTTAAAGATCTGTTACAAACCAGAGTTGAGTTCTGTAGAAAATGCTAAGAGAAAATTCCAGGTCCCTTGACAGCAGCCTTCCATTTTGCTTTACAGGGGCCCAGTGGGTGGTGGTGAGTATTGCATAGAGATGAGGTGTTAAATCACTACACAGTGCAGTCCATTTCAGCTTGGAAGAGTAGATTCATGGAAGATATTTTCTGGAGAAGGAAGATGTAACGGCTGGGAGACAGAAGGCATGCTAGAGGCTTCCAGGTGCCATCCAGGAAAAGTGTTGTGAACATTTTGAAAGAGGTAGCTTTGTTAGTCCTTGCGGGAAAGGGAAAAGGAAAGGGTCAGTGTCTCACTGCTTCAGCATTAAAGTCTGGATCAGGACATCTGGCTGCTTCTCACAATCATTCAGCAGTCAAAGCTCTCTGCTATGTCATCAAGGGGACTGAAACTAAAACAGCCAGCATTATAATGCCATTGTAGAAAACGGTAGTAAGGCTGCACCTGGTGAATTGTGTACCATTCTGGTCACCGCATCTCCAAAAAGACATAGTGGAACTGGAAAAGGTGCAGAAAAGAGCAACTAAAATGATTACTGGGCTAGGGCACCTCCCTTATGAGAAAAGAATTTTTTTTTTTTAGCCGAGCATGTTGTTAGTCTGTGGATCTCCCTGCCGCAAGATTTGGTGATGGCATCTGGCCTGGATGCCTTCAAAAGGGGATTGGACAGATTCCTCTAGGAAAAGTCCATCACAGGTTACAAATCATGATGGAGATGTATAATATCCAGGCTTAAAACTAGGGTACTTCAAGGGCCAGATGCAGGGGAGTGGTATGAAGAGACAGATATCTAGTCTTGTGCGCTTCCGAACACATTTGGTGGGGCCACAGTGAGATACAAGAAGCTGGACTAGATGGGCCTTTGGCCTGATCCAGGATGGCTCTTCTTATGTTCTTAAGTCCATCCTACATCTTCTGGATTGAAAGACAGGGAAGGGAACAAATCCTTGGCCCCAAATCATCCCATTCCTTTCATGTTAAGCTGCTACATGTTTTGATTTGTTCCTTCTTTTGTGTGTGTGGGGGGGAATTCAACTGTTGTACAATTAAGATTCTTTGACAGTCCCATGTCATTCATTATACTGTCCAGAGATTTTTGTAATGTGGAAAATATTTCTTCTCCTTCGTGTTGTCTTGAATTGTACAGTCTTCATGCTGAAACCCACAACCATTGCTCGGAATGTTCTGTTACTTTGCCCTGTTCTGTCCCCAAAGGCCAGCCATGGAATGAGCAGCAGTATGCCCAATACTCCGGTGATATGGATACCTCTGATGAAGACATGAAAGGAGCCCAGAGAGTATTTGACTATCAGCTCCATCATCCAAAACGAAGGAGCCGAGCCTCATCCCAGGAAAACATAAATACTTCCGGAATTCAGGTATCTATGAAGCTTCACACCTTCTAAGTCATGTGCCAGATGTTTCCGATGCAGTCTTGTGATCTGTTCGGTATGGAAATAACATCACCCACCTGCAGTCCTAGCAACTGCTGGATCTCAAATGTGCATTTTTGTTTAGTGAAGCAACCTTCTTGTAAGCATAGAATAGTGTAAAGTGAATGTTAAGCAAGAGTAAACTGAAAGTTGACCATAAGAGAACAAAAAAAATTTTGCAAAGTTTTCATGTATGTCCCAGAAATGTTTCATTTAAATGTTTTTGCTTTCTGGGATTTAGAAAACTCTTTTCCTTATGCATTAAAGCAGCAGGGTTTTGGAGTTACACCAAAGTGCTATTTGATAATGTTCAAATGATCTGTTGAAGATTTATTGGTCCATTTCATTCATTCATTCATTCATTCATTCATTCATTCAACCATATGTTCAACATGTGATAACATTTCTTTACTCAGTTTCCCAGGGGGGATGTTGTTATGTCCTATCACATCATCTCCAACTCATGACAACCTTATGAACGAGCACTCTCCAGTATGTCCTGTTCTCAGCTGCCCTGGCTTGGATCGAGAACTGTTTTTAGAAACCCACTGTTGAAAATGCACAGAACTTGTGATGTGTTGCATGACACATGTAATTTGGCCTTGTTCTAGCTGTATTTTTGTCTACAAAAAGAAACAAATGCTATGCCGTGGTCTCTCTCCCCCCCCCCATTTTAGGAATCAGCAGCTGGTTATGCCGTAACTGGTTTTCTTTCAGTGCCAGTGAAAAACACGGACACTTTCCTTGACTTTTCAATTTCAGAGCTTTTTATGGATCTCTGTTGGCTACCCATGGCTCCCTCTGTACCACGTGGGACATTTTAATACTGAGCTAGGCAGTGAATGTTCGTCAGAAAAGACAGTGGTGTGGTCAGGATCATTGCTGCAAAAAAAAAAAACCTTGTCTGTTTCAAGTATGTCTGTTCCCTCTCCTTTACGTCTGTGAAGATTCTCAGTCATCCAGGTTCATTTAACTGGGAGTTGAGTCATGGCTACTGGACTTCTTTTTTGAGAGATAGAAACGTTTCGCTGTTCATCCAAACAGCTTCATCGGACCGATGAAGCTGTTTGGATGAACAGCGAAACGTTTCTATCTCTCAAAAAAGAAGTCCAGTAGCCATGACTCAACTCCCAGTTCCCTCTCCTTGTGTGTCCAAATTATAGCAGAGCTGAGTTGTGATGATTTGCCACATATTAGTCATACAGTGGTACCTCTACTTATGAATTTAATCTGTTCCGAATGCATGCGCTTAAGTTGAACAACTCTTAAGTAGAAGTACCATATCTTTAAAAAAATTGAAAAAAATAAATAAAAAAATGTAAGTAGAGCAGACCGCATCTAAAATGTGTAAGGCTGCAGTTAAAACACCAACGGTTTTCTGCTTTTAAGTCAAATTGCTCTTAAGTAGAGTCACTCTTAAGTAGAGGTACCACAGGACATCTATAATCGGATGGATCAGGGAGATTCTCTGGGTTTTCTTCCTCTGTAGAGGAAGGGAGATGATCTGTTTTTCCCCCCTCACAGCTGTGTTGGAATATTGCCTGTTGATTCAGCTGAACTCAGTCATATGCAGACTGTTATATCCAGTTATTAATCCAAACTAGAGTACAGTAGAACTATTAAAAATGGAACTTGATAAGACTTACAGTAAATAAATCTCCCTGATGGGGGGTGGGTCTGCTTCAGTTAAGACTAACAACCGTACTTAGACTAGACATAGTTTGAATTTAGGATTGTGTTCCCCTGCTACCCCTTCCCAGGGGAGGAGTCCTTGGAAAGGGCCTTGTTTCATGGTCTCCATGAACACAAAGAGGCAGGGATACGTGTAAACAGATGCTGTTGGTTTTGTCAACTCTCCTAGATTAGCAGGCTGAGGAATCCAAGATTTCCTGACCCGTGGCAATTTCCCGCCCTCCTCCCCTTGTCCATCTTTCACCCATCTCTGGAGCCAAAGTTCCCAGTAGCCACAGTCCTACAACTGCACCCTTCAATGATAACAAGTAGCCACTGAGGCAGGTCACCAGAGGTGTGGGGGGGAGTGGGGGGTGGGTGGGTGGGTGGGTGAGTGAGTGACACACACACACACACACACACACACACACACACACAGAGAGAGAGAGAGAGAGAGAGAGAGAGAGAGAGAGAGAGACTGAGAGAGATTTCTTGCACCTGAGTGACCTGCATGAGACCATGTTGTGTCTTTAACACTGAGTCCAGCCAGGCATCCCTCTTCTAGTCCTTGAGGCCAGCAGCCCTGACTTTTCACAGGAATAAAGAGGAGTGTGCCTCCCCCATGTCCAACACCCTTGGCCAAGCTCAACTAACTGTCCAGTCTATTGATCTTGCAGGATGTTAGCCCTTGCTTCTGCCAGGGTATGGGACACAGGGGGCCGCTCCTCCCAGCCCTCCACCAACAGCTCTAGCTTTTCATCCCATTGCTTTCCCCCTATTGAAGCCCCTACTGTTTCCCCCCCCCTCACCACCCGCAACCCTCGTCTTGCACCAGATGTTTCTCCTCTCAACTAATTACTGTCCCTCAATACTGTAAGCCTTGTTGGGTCCCTTTCCTAAGGAGAAAGGTGGGGTAAAATACTCTTAAATAAATAAATAAAATAAATACTTGCACATAGGTATTTTTTAATCCCTCCTCCTTCCCTGGCCCCTGTGCCATTTGAGGCCAACGTGCATTCCTCCCTGAGACCTGAAGAGAGGGTGGCAAGCCCATTAGGGATGGAAAGGGTATCCCTCTCTCAAGTCACTGTCTCAATAATGAACAAGGACTTACCATATTTTTTGCACTTTTCCCACCCTAAAAAGTAAGGGGAAATGTCTGTGCGTCTTATAGTACTCCCTGCTACCCATATATCACAGATTTTCTTTTAGAGAGACTGTTACCTGCACTGAGCCTCTCCTGTCCCCTCCTGCTGCCTGGATTCACCTGTTTTAATCATGTCATTTGCAAAGAGGCTTCTACAGAGCTTTTCCCATCCCCTACCGCAGCTGGGATTCCACAGTTCCAATCACCTCGAGGCTTCCTCCAGGGAGCCTCTCCCCAACCCTCCATTTATGCAGCCAAGATTCCCCAGTTTAAAAAACACCTTTGCAAAGATGTCTCCTCCACGGAGCCTCTGCCCTCCCCTTCTGAAGCCTAGATTCCCCAGTCCCGAACCTCCCCTTTTGCAACATGGAATCCACAGGTCCAGTCACCTCAGTTGCAAGCCTCCTGTTTTGCAGATTGCATTGCACAGTTCCAATCACCTTGTTTACAAGGCTCCCCTTTTGCAGGTTGCATTGCACAGTTCCAATCACCTCATTTGCAAGCATCCCCTTTTGCAGCCAGAATTCCCTTAAGCTAAACATTTTGTTCTTGTTTTCCTCCTCTAAAAACTAGGTGCACCTTATAGAGTGAAAAATATGGTAATATATCTCTTGTCATCTGCATATGAAATATCAGGGGCTTTTTAAAGGATATTCGTAGCTTTGGCACATTGTTTATGTAGTTGTGTGCACCCTGAAACCTCCTTTGATTGATGGTGATTTTCCGCAAGTGATGAGGCCATTATTATTGCACAGAATTTCAGCCAGTGCATTTCCAGGATCAAGCTTAAAGGGCTCGTGTCCAAAATAGCTTTGGATGGAATTATATCAAGGACTGCTTTCTCTGTACCCTAAGATCTGCCATAGAAACAGAAGTTACTTTATAATGTTATTTTTATGTTGCGATTATATTTAGGGTATTTAAATTAAACATATTTTATATTTCATTTAGTTCATGTTGTCTTATCGAAATATATATTTACAGTGGAATTTGTAGGTCTCTTGAATAAAGAAGCACAAAAGACTCAGAAGCTTCCCCGTGTCCGCCCCAGCCCTTACTGTATACTGTATGTGCTTTAGTTGCTGTTTGGATTTTTGCCTCTGAAACAGTCGTCAAAGCTGCTACTACCCTGAGCTATAAACAGAAAGATCTAAATTTCTACAGCAAGACATGTTATGACAGTACTTCATGATATCCAGAATAAGATCATATAGATTTACTGTTTTTGCCATATACATTTTTAATTTATTGGAGTGGAAGAGAGCAGCCAACTAAATGGCCAATAGGAAGAGATCTGCCATGGAGACTATGAAACATGCAGCCTTTACATGAGAATTTATAGAAGCATTCTATTTGTGTTGGACATTTCAAGGAACAAAGTGCTTTGGTTTTAAAGCCAGCTTTCATGTCCTCATTAAACCTTGACCGGAGTGTATGCGGGAAGAACCAACCAACCCTGCTTTAGCTATAGAGATACAGATTTAATGAATTGGGCTGAGGAAAGGTAGTAATCCAGTTATTCCTGCTCTATAAATGGCTTTGTCTTTTTAGTTTTATTGTCACTTAGCTGTGTGTAACTGTGTTATTGCTGCCACATTTGTGGTTTGCTAAATCACTGGGGGCAGTTTTCTGTTCAGGTAGTCTACCTGACCTATGCAAAGCTCTCCAGAATTAAAGGGATACACATGGCCTGTGGTTTGGTCTATGCATGGTTCCAATAAGTGCTCAAAACAGAATTTCAGTCCAAAAGGAAATTCCACTGTGGTTTTTATGAAATTTTGTTTTTCCTCCAAGAAAAATGAGAACATCAGAGCTTTGGGATGCCTCAAAGTTGCAATCTATTCCAGTGTATAGGAAAAAATATCTGATTTTCTGATGTTTTCTCATGTATGCTGTGATCACAACACTTCAAGTAATCTCTGGGTGGTTTACAGTTTTTAATTACAGTATGCAGGCTACACATTGCCCCCCCCAGGCAAGCTGGGTACTCATTTTACCGACCGCAGAAGGATGGAAGGCTGAGTCAAGCTTGAGCCGGCTACTCAGGATTGAACCCCAGGTCATGAGCACAGTTTTAGCTGCAGAACAGGCATTTAACCACTGCACCACGGTGGATCTGGAAACAAAACTGAACACATATTGGAAATGAAAAGAAGGACAAGCTACAAAGGAAAAAGTATAGACATGCAGCAAAGAACTGCAGGGATGGTGTTAGGAAGGCAAATGAGCAGAGTTAAGCAAAAGAGGCTAAAAGCGAAAAAATAATTAAAACGTTCTTCAAGTACAGAGACATGCCAAAAGAGAGAGAAAAGAAACAGTGGCTCAGCTACTCAATTGAGATGGGGAAATGATAGCAGACAACCAAGAAAAGGAAGAAGTGTTCAATTGCTACATGAGATCAGTCTTTTCCTAGATGAGAGTCTATGACCTCCCAGCCAAATGTGAAGTACAAGGAGAGGGGATAACATTGCAACTTAACATGGATAAGCAAATAGCCAAGGAATGCCTTGCTACTTTGATGAGTTGAAATCCACTGGTCTGTTTAAACTACATCCAAGAATAATGATGGAACTGGCTGGAGATATCTCAGAATCCACTGCCTAGTTCAGTGGTTTTAAACTTTCAGCACTCCAGATGTTTTAGACCACAACTCCCAGAATTCCTAGCCTAGATTGCCAATGACAAAGGACTGTGGGAGCTGTGGTCCGAAACATTTGAAGTTCAGAAGATTTGCCACCACTGGTCTTGTGTTTTCTTGAAAACATGGAGGATGGACCCTAATGTCCCTGGCTTCAAAAAGGGCAAAAAAGGAGAAATGGGGGAACTACAGGCCAGTCAGCCTGACATCAATCCCAGGAAAAATCCTGGAACAGATGATTAAACAGTCACTATGCAAGCATCTTGAAGTAATATCCCTTGTCAAGAGGGAATCCTACCAAACCTATCTTATTTCATTTCGATTGGATAAATGGTAGGATTGCTGTAGGCACTATATACCTTGACTTCAACTAAGCCTTTCACAAAGTGCCCCATGATATTCTGATTAAAGTAAAAGCAAAAGCAAAGCAAAGTGTTCTGCTTATATACCACCCCATAGTGCTTCAATCACTCTCTGGATGGTTCACAGTTTTAATTATGTAGGCTACACATTTCCCCCACCCACCCCAGCAAGCTGGGTACTCATTTTACCAACTTCGGAAGAATAGAAGGCTGAGTCAACCATGAGCCGGCTACCTGGGATTGAACCCCTGGTCTTGAGCAGTTTTAGCTGCAGTACATGCATCTAACTACAAGTATCAAATACTGTAAATACACAATTGGTTACATAATTGTATGCAGAGACTGCTTATCAATGGTTCCTTCTCAAATTGGGAGAAGGTAACAAGTGTGGTTGCCCAAGGCTCAGCCCTGGGCCTGGTGATCTTAAACATTTCTCTTAATGAGTTAGATGAGGGAGAACAGCGAATACTCATCACATTTACAGATGACACAGATGTGGAATAGCTAATGCACTAGACGATAGAGACAAAGCAAAATCAATCTGATAGGGTTGAGCCCTGGGCTGGAAAAAAAATGAAACTTAGCAAGGATAAGTACAACATTCCACACTGGGTGGAGTGGGGGCACACTCCAAAAGTCCAGTTACAATATAGGGGATATTTGGCTCAGTAATACTATGAGGAAGAAGTCTTCATCTTGTTGTAGATCACAAGATGAATATGAGCCAGCAGGGTGATGTGGCTGCAAAACAGGTAAATGGTACTGTAGGGTGCATTAATAGATGAACAGTCTCCAAATCCCATGAACTAGTACAGTGGTCCCCTTCTATTCAATACTGGTTAGGTCTCCCCTCAAGTCCTGTGTGCAGTTTCAGAAGGATGCCGGCATACTGGAACAAGATCAGAGGGGGAGAAGAAGGATGATGAGGGGAGTGGAAACCAAGTCCTAGGAGGAAATCCTGAAAGAACTGAGCCTGCTTTAGTCTTGAAAAAAGACGACTAAGTGGAAATTCTCGAAAGGGTATCATACAGAGGAGGAGGAGGACCTGTTCTCTGTCATCCCAGAGTGCAGGACATTGTAATAGTAGGCTCAGTATTATAGAATTTAGACTGAATATCCTGAAAAACATCCTAACTGTTCAAACAGTACAACAATGGAACCAATTAACTTGGGAGAAAATTAGACAACCATCCTTCAGATACACTTTGATGTGGATTCTGGCATTGAGGAGGAGGAGGTTGGATTCATTGTTCTTATCAACACCTTTGAAATCAATTATTATGTGATTCTATGCACTGTCCATCCAATGACATTGGTGTGTTAAAAGTAACAAAAAGTAAGGCACAGGGGGGGAAATGAGGTTTCAAGTAGTCTTATCAAATATACCCCCTCTGTTGTAAAGTGCAATTATAGTCACTGTTGTGTTTGTGTTGCATGGTTACAGTCATGACCGACTCTTCGTGACCCCATGTCCATGGAGTTTTCTTGGCAAGAATACTGGAGTGGCTTGCCAGTTCCTACCTCAGGCGCCTAAAGCACCTGGTATTCCCTGGTGGTCTCCCATCCAAGTACTAGCCAGGGCCGACCCTGCTTAGCTTCCGAAATCAGGCAAGATCGGATGTGCTGAGGGCATCTAGGCAGCTTCTCACTGTTACTTTTTATTAGATGGTTCTCTTGTTAATGGACGTCATTCTTTGTGCGTATTGTATTATCTAGTTTTTTCTCTCTCTTTCAGAAGAACTGTTCTCTTCTCTGTTTCTCTGTTTCACTCTGTCCTCGCTAGAGGTTATCAGGGGAGTGAGGGGAATCAAGCTGGCAAATTCTGTTTGGCGACCTCACTAACCCCTTTACTAAATCAACAGTCAGAATATATAGATGGATAGAACCTCATTCTGGTATATTTGATAAACAAAGTGGATATCAGGAAAGGGGGGAATTTAAAGGGAGGTGTCATTTGCCAATATACAGCAATTGACACATGATGTGAAATCTGATAGGAGATCTGTGAATGGATTGCCACCTGTTATATCTGTAATAAAGGAGAAATACATTGGAAATATTGAGGAAATATATTGGAATATTGAGGGAATATTTTATGGCAATCTTTGTAGGATTCTTAAGAGAGAAAAGGGGTAAGAAATGTGTCTTGTAGGTCTTCAAATAGATGTCCCCATGTCGTCCATGGATTTTGGCTAAGAATGGCTCCATATAGGAGAATTACCCCGGCTTGGCACAGACAGAAAAAGTTATCTCGATTTGTGCTATGGCATTTAAATTGTTCATTCCATTCAAATACAACCATGTACATTTCCCAGGTCGTTTTGGGACAAGAAAGCACATCTCACCTCAAATTGCTCCAGTTCTCAAAAGTAAGCAAAGTCAGGTTCCCGCAGTCTAAAAAGAAGTTTAAAGGGAGAAACAAGGATTCTTTTTTTAAAAAATGTTCTTGTCGTTTCTTTAGCAGTGACAATAAAAATTGGACAATAAATAACAAAAAAAAAGTGTTAGGAGCAAAGACAACAGGAGACAGGGGAAGGAAGAAAGCATCAACTTTGCCAGAAACCTGTCTGGATAATCAGTAACTCTTCCTAGCAGA
Source organism: Phrynocephalus guinanensis (assembly GCA_037367245.1). Taxonomy (NCBI): domain Eukaryota; kingdom Metazoa; phylum Chordata; class Lepidosauria; order Squamata; family Agamidae; genus Phrynocephalus; species Phrynocephalus guinanensis. The sequence continues at coordinate 9,225,660 of CM074732.1, read as the reverse complement.
TGTTGTTTGCATTTTAAATCTGCCTTGCCAGAAAAACAATGTCTCTTGTTATTTCAGTTTGCCATTTCTTTGGAAGTGGGATAATCCTGAATTGGACAATAAATAAGAAAAAAGAAATAGCTTTCGGAGCAGAAAGAAAACAGACACCACCGGTTTGGAGTGATATCGACAATCTCGTGTGCTGGAAACTGAACTAAAATGGATCAATCCAATTTGCAACATTAAAACCATCATCACCCTGGCTGTTGATCCAAAATGGTCTCATTTAACCGTGAAAAGAGCTTGGGTGGTTACCAATTATGTCATCTGGCTACATAAAAATAGATCACATTTTACTATCCATCAGTAGACCAATATGGTGTAAATTGCAGTGTAGTTGCCCTTAAAGGCAGGGGTGTCCAAACTTTTTGCAAGGAGAGTCAGATTTGGTGAGGTGAAAATGTGTGGGGGCTGACTGTTCAACCTCAAGGGGGGAGAAAGGGCGTGGCCCATGCTCATTTGCAACAGCCGCAAATGCTCCAGTTTCAAGATGCCCAACTGGTTGTTGCCTGGCTTGGGAATTGGTCCACACGCACCCAAGATGCGCCACTGCTCACATAAGCTGCCCTCCCTCGCAACTGCAGCAACGGAGCCAGGGGTGGGTAGGCAGGGAGGGTGGTCGAGGGGATGGACGGAGGCGGGGAGGGCAGGCAAACCATAAAACTGCAAGGGAGGGGCTAACCGGCGGGGATGAGTGACAGGCTAAGCTGGCAGGGAGAAGAGGGTAGGGCCACTTGAAATTTTAAAACGGGCCGCATTTGGCCCCCGGGCTGGACTTTGGACATGCCTGCCTTAAAGGTACTTGATGAGAAGTCCAACAACTGTGCTGGCAAACATCATTCCCACATGTAAGCAAAATAAAAAATCAGCGTTCAAATGTTGTTGGTTAATGTTCAGTTTATAGCTGTTAGTCACTGCTAATATCAACCTAAACAATGTCTGCATTGCTGTTATATCTGTATAAGAAGGGTGGGAGAGAATTTGGTCGGAAACCTTAGAAACTACACACTTATAAATTCATGATAACGTTACAATACAGAAGTCAATTTTGACAGTGGCTTTCCCATCACTGAGCACAAAGTACAGCATAAATGCTTTGCACTCTTTATGCTGATTGTTGCACTTGCAGTTCTGGTTAAATATGCTTTCTCTTCCCGCCATCTTAGGAAAGAGAGATCTGCGTTTAGATTTCATGTTCAGCTAATATATTGGAAAATAGTGGAAAATAGTGGAATTTGTACCTTTGGCCTTCCCTCTCGACAAATAGCTTTCTTTTCCACCTTCTAGCAGTTGCAAGATGAGGAATACTGTATTTAGCTTAATAATAAAATGGCATTGTTGTAGATCACAAGCTGAATATGAGCCAACAATGCCAGCTGCAAAAATACAAATGATATTCTGACCTGCAGTAAAATGGTCTCCATGTAATGTGAAGCGCATATTCCTCTATATTTGTAAAAAGTTAATCCTCATCTAGACTACTGTGTCCAGTTCTGGGCCCTGCACCTTAAGAGGGATGGTGGAAAACTGGAACAGATTCATAAGAGGGCAACTGTGATGATCAGGGGACTGGACACCAAAGCTAAGGAGGAAAGATTGAAAGATTGGGGCATGCTTAGCCTTGAGAAAGAAGGCTGGGTGGAGATATGATTGCATTTTTTTCAAATGCTCAAAAGATTATCATACAGAGGAGGGGCAGGATCGTTCTAACCATTCTCAATCATTCCTGAATGCAGGACACATAACAACGGGCTCAGTTTACAGGAATCCAGATTTCCTATCATGAAAAGATGCCTGTTAGAGCAGGGCAACCATGAAACCCATTATCCCAGGAGGTGCTGGTGGCATTCAAGAGAAAGTTAGAGCATCATTTGTGAGATATACTTTAGCTTGGATTCCTGCATTGAACCGGCTTCCAAACCCATTTTTATGTGATTCTGTTTTACCGTGAATCAGTCTACTCTGAATCAGTAGTGTAGCTGCTGTTCAAGGAGCTAGCTGCCTTCTCTTTTGTCTGCAGTTTGTTCTAGCTTTCTGTTTTCTTTTGCTTCTTTCATTATACTGTTATGCTGTGTCAGGCTGCAGGCTTGGAGGCAAGCAGGGCTAACTTTCCAGTACATCCCAGTTTCCGGCTTCTCCTTCTGCTGCCTAAAATGAGCATCTCAGAGTAGCAGCATTCCTATTCCAAAACCTCATGTTCTCCTTCCTTCCTGAGCAGTCTGTAGAAATCTGTATTAACCACAATGGACATGTTCTTCTGGGCATTTGGTGCATATATTCTAGTGTGCCTGGCATGTTCATGCTTGACATTCTTCCCCTGAGTAACAAAATTCTGTTAAATACAGTAGTACCCTTTATCCACAGCATGACTATCCACCGATTCACTTGTCCATGGTCTGAAAAATATATACAAGTGCTTTCCAGTGCATTCAATCTGGCACTTGTTGCCCAGTGCTCCCAGCAGCGCAGGATGAACTAAATACCATAACTGGCCACTAGATATATAATTGATTTTAAATCTACCCTCCACCAATGTCATATAGTGCATTTTGGTCCACATGGAAATTCACTTTCTGATCATGTAATAAAAATCAAAAGGTACAAATTGGAACTGGGTAAAATAAAATGGAAGAGAAGTAGTAGTGGAGGGAGAATAATTTATTGGTTAAAGGGTTTTTGTTTGGAGGCAGCACTACTTCACTGATTAACACTGCTGCATCCAAAGTCACTACGAATGTCTAGTAGAACAGTGTTTTTCAACCTCAAAGGCACACTTGTTTCATGAAAAAAAATCGCGAGGCACACCACCATTAGAAAATGTTAAAAAATTTAACTCTGTGCCTATATTGACTATATATAAAGTAATTCTCTTGAATAGGAATCAAATAAACACAAAGAATGTATTTTATAATTACTTTATTATGAAATAGTAAGTAAACAGAAATATGAAAAATTATAAAATACTTTATTCAGTGCGCAACCTGGGCCTGTTTGGCTGAACACAAAGCTGATATTCTTCAGCTTTTCCAACGGCACACCAGGCAACATCTCGCGGCACACTAGTGTGCCGCGGAACAGTGGTTGAAAAACACTGTAGTAGAAGAAGAGGACTAAGAAGTCTTATGATTTTCAAGTGATTAAACCAGTGCCTGTTTTTGCTACAGTTATTGAAACTGGGGACTGTTGGCCTTCTGATAATCATGGTGATGGGAACCTTTCTGTTTTTCATCCTTCAATTTCTAGAAAACTGGTGGTGGACTCTGTTCTGTACTATGTTCCTTCCTCTTTCTTAGATACTTGAACTGAACAAACGCATGTCAGCTATTGAACGCATGCTGAACCGTCTTGAGGAAAAGATTCTGGTTCACTCAGAAGAGGTAAAGTGAAGAGTAACAATCTATCCAGATATATTATATACGCAGTGGCAGACTGGGATGATAAGTAGACGGCCCATGGAGACGAAACCAGGCTTCCAGGTAGACACCTGGGGAATGCCTGTGGAAGGGGTGTGTGTGAAATGATCTGCCACTGGATGTACATCTGAAGTCAAATCAGGGGGCTCTGAGGTGAAAAACAAGCTGCAAACACTGTCAGAGAGAACGGAGAAGATACCATTTTCATTCCTTCTGCTGTACTTCAGGCCAAAGCATCTTCCTTTCCTCACCTGGAAAGTAGATCTAGTGGAATTATTTGCTTACTCCTGAGTAATCTTATTCCTTTTACTGGTCGGTTAATAGGACAGGGAGAGAATTTGGACCCATGGGAGGACAAACACCCATCTAGGTCTCTTGAGGAAGGACACACTCACTGAGATTAGAGGTTCTTTTGTTGTCGTCAGTTGCAGTAGTAGGAATGTGTTCAAGAAATCAAGGGCAGTGGATGGAAACCTGATGTGCAGTCTTCTCCAGATAGATGCAACTGTTGCTGCCAAGGGTTTGTGGTCCTCATGTTCCTCACCTCACTTCTGGTGCTTATCCACAACACCACACTGGCAGTACTGAACTACTAGGTCAGCAATTTTGATGATTCTGTATTATACCAACAACTGCCTAGGAATCTGCCTTTTATTGAATTAGCCTTTTGGTATCGCTAGTCTGTTACAACCACAAGACTGAAGCTAGAGAGATACACTCCTCGTCTCCCCAAATTCCAGTAGAGAATTTGAGTGCTTTCCGAATGTAATTATTCATTGTATGCTACCTTGTGGTTTAATTGATGGAGGGATGGGAAAGCACTGCAAACGGTTAACAATTAAATAAAGTAGTACTCATAGTGGTAAAGGTGATGGAGGCAGATTATTCATTTTGTTTAATCCAGAAAGCCAGTCTGCTGAAGATACACTTGTCATTGGAGCCAGGTGAAAGAGAAATCCGTGATTACAGGATCGCTTTTATTTTCCCTGGTCTCCACTGGAATGAAAATAATAATAATAATATTTTTTTAAATTATTTATTTTTAAAAAAGAAATAATAATCATCATAATCATAATCATAATCATAATCCTGATCATAGTCATCATAATCATCATAATAATCATAATAATAATAATGAAGCGTTCGACTAGTGATTGGTAATAAAAATCCAGCGTAGATAGCTTTGTGGTTATTATTATTATTATAATAATAATAATAATATTAATATTATAATATTATTATTAATAATAATAATAATTTAATATTAACAACAACAACAACAACAACAACAACAAACGAGCTGATAGCTGGCATAATAAAGTGCTGCATGGGCAGTTCCTCGAAGGAAAAGTACATAGATGAGGAAAAGACTTGGTTATAGCTCACCAATGGTACACTGAAAAAAGAGACAGAAGCCCTGATTTTTGCAGCTCAAGGACAAGCTATCAGAACAAATGCAGTTAAGGCTAGAATAGAGAAATCAGCTGAGTCCCCCACATGTAGACTCTGTAAAGAGGCGGATGAAACTATTGACCATATATTGAGTTGTTGCAAGAAAATCACTCAGAATGATTATAAACAGCACCATAATGTAGTTGCTCAAATGGTCTACTGGAATTTGTGTCACAACTATAATATGCCATTAGCAAAGAACTGGTGGAATCATAAGCCTGAAAAAGTAATTTAAAATGAGCATGCAAAATTACTTTGGGACTTCCAAATACAGACAGACAGAGTGTTGGAGCATAATACCCCAGATATCGTGATTGTGGAGAAGAAAAAAGTGTGGTTCATTGATATTGCTATACCAGGTAATAGTAGAGTCACTGAGAAACAACTTGAAAAAATTACCCAATATCAGGATCTGAAAATGGAACTTCAGTCTGACAGCCCCCAGGTAAAAAACTATCCTTTAGCCTGTTGGTGTGGCTGGCTATACCCCTCTATCTCCTGCCTGGTGGTAGGAGAGGGAAAAAAGTGCTGACTGGTGTGTGAATCATCCCTGAGAATTTTTCTCATTTTCCTGAGGCAACGATCCCTAGCGATGTTGATTTCTCATTGTGGTTGAAAGAAGCATGATAACGTCCAGGCAGTGAGGAACCACCACCAAAATGAATTTCTTAGTTCATTGTTCCAGCTGAGGTCTAATTAGTCCAAGATTCAAAAGGTAAATAGGAATGCACCCACTGAAGTATTGGAACCGAAGGATGAAAAATACTAGGCGATATATCTGAGTGTGGCTTGCTTTTGTTCTACTAGACTTTAGCCCCTGAGTCTCACGCTGATCCCAGCATAGAAGAGAAGGAACTGAAGAGAAAACTAGATGAGCTGGCTAATAACATAAGTGACAAAGGAGGCTCTTCAGAAGAAGATGGAGAGGGGGAAAAGAAGAAAGAACTTAAACCAGAAATGAGCTCCTCTAGTGATGATCTTCCTACTGATACCAAGAAGGTATTGTTTTCTCTTCCATTTGACTTCCCTTGCTTTGCATTTATTAAAATTGTACAGAACTTTTGATCATGCATCTGAAGTTACACACAGTGTGTGATATCACCACAGGCTTGGCCTGTCTAACTAAACTAATTTATTAAAGCAAGCAAGCCTTGAGGTGTATTCACACAGCCTCATCATGCTTCTTGCAGGTGCAATATCTGGCTGACTAACTGTCTGTCTGTCTGTTCATCCATTTATCCATCCATCTTCCCATATATTAGTTATTTATACCCAACTTTTCAAGATAAAAATACTTAGGTGGATTACAGGTAAGATAAAGCTACATAAATGAAGACCTTTGTAAACAATATTTAAAAAAAAAACACATAAGGACTAAAGATGAGCATTTACCAAGGTTTGGAGGGTTAGTGTGGTTTGGCCAATTGCGCCCATGGGTGTGTGTCATGCCCTGGATTCTGTGCTTGACTCCTCCGGTGGACACCCAGTCAGAGAAGGAGGGAAAGCAGGGAAGCCCACTGTGGGAACCTTTCTTTGAAGGATGTGTTTGGGAGGGGCTTCAGTGGAGCGCACATGCTCCTGGTTGATGACGTGGCATATCTGAAAAGGAAGTGAATTTCCGCTAACCTTTTTCCTTTGAGGCAGGGCTAAAGGGTACCTGCTTCCTATCAAAGCTCCTCTTTTCATAAGTGCTCCAATTTCTTGCTTGATTTGAGAATAAAACAAGCCTTCTGGGAGGAACGCAGCAAACTGTGCACGGGCCCCTTCTCAGCTGGCTGAGAAAAGGCATTTGTCTGTGTCAGCCTACTCTATCTGAAAGCCCAGGTCAGCTTGGCTTCAAAACCTCTCTAGCAAATTCCCAACAGCCCATAGTGCTGCTTCTGACAGGGTGCCCACAGGAGGAGGTGGGGTATGGAATCTGGGGTGTCCACATAATATGTGTAGGCCCAGTCAGCTAAACCGCACTGAACTACAGTAAGTGCTCATCTCTAATAAGGACCCATCCTACAGGCCGGGGGATGACAGAAGGCCCTATGCAGGAAGGACAGAGCAGGTCAAGCAGACTCAGAGGAGGTTCTTCCTTGCCTGCCTGCCTGCCTCTTCTGGTATCCTTCCCACAGAGCAGTTAGCGGCAATTGTGCTGTATGGGAAAGGTAAAAATACAACTCAAGGCAGAGCCTCAGGTGGTTTTCTCCTGGCTGCCTCTCTCTTCTTTCCTTGGAAAAATGCTTATATGATTGTTTGCATGTGATGATGTTGTTTACATGTTGTCACATCACATCATTTCTGACATATGGAAACCTATATTCCTGCCTTTATGAGCTTTTCAAGGTATGACATATTCAGAGGTGTACTAACAAGAGTTAGCTCCAGAGTCACTGCCATTGCAGATCCTTTTCCACTACTGCTGCTGCAGGGCATGCCCAGGGGTCACCTGTTGCTTTTCTGGGAGGGAATGAGGGCACCCCCTAAAAATATTTTGCCTGGTGCAGACCGCCCTTCTGGCACCTCCTATGCCACTCCACTGATCAGGATTGCAGTTCTAACCAGAGATGGGTGCCAACCGCAGATACAGTGCTTTGCGTTTCTTTGCTTTTCATCAGAGCAGATGTTTGGCACATCTTGTTTAGTGGACAACCATTCAGGGGCAGCTCTCTGGCTTCCTTGCCCCCCCCCCCACCAGCACTGCCTCCGAAAGGGCACCCATCAAGGACAGCTTTCAGCCAAAAAATAAACCAGCATGAACGGCCAAGCTGATGGTTTCATGTCCATCTCTAATGTTAATTACATTTATTAGAAATTAACAGCAATTTGAATCCAATAGAGTTTACATCCCAGAATGGAGTGGGGTTTAATTTATTACATCTCTTTTCCAGATAATAAAGGAATATACCAAAGCTATTTTTCAAGCAAACTGTTACACTTAATATTGAGAAAACAGGCAGGATTCAACAAAGAGGTGTCTATTAATTTTTTATTTGCATTCATTTTCTAATTACAGTTCTATAAAACAAGGCTTCTCAAATTTTCAAGAGTAACGAAGGGCATAACCAACTCAAATGCACTTGTTAGCTTTTTGCTATGTCTCCTTCAACGCAGTGGAACCTTATCCTAACACAGTGTTGGCGAACTTATGGTATGGGTGTCAAAGGTGGCACTCGGAGTCCTTTCTGTGGGCACATGAGATTGCCCCTTTACAGCCACCTGTAGTCAGGTTAAATTGCTGTATTTGCATTTCGCGAAAAATTAGTGGGTTTTGAATCCCAGTTTGGACACTCGGTCTCTAAAAGGTTCACCATCACTGTCCTAACACAATACGCTTATGGTCATGTTTTTAAATCTTGACAAAGAGGCAACACTGGAGGAAAAAATGGATGAAATGTCCTTGTTCACCCTGGCTTAGAAGAGGATCAGTTTGTCAGCAAAAGAGGGTGTGCATTTTCAGCTTGGCCAGATGCATTAGCCTTTACAAAACAAATATTCTTGACCATTACTAATATGCTTTTCCAGGTATGTACCATATGAAAGGAATTATCAATTAGGTGTTCCTTCATTTCAAGATGTGATGATGTCCTTCTTATCATAGCACAAAAAGGATTCATATGTAAAACGGTGGTGGTGGTGTGTGTTTTCTATTGAGAGGGTTTCTTGATTAGCGTTGTACTCTTAAAGGGGTCCATTAATTCTGAACAAAGGTGTGCATTCCTTTGGATTTCTAATAGCTTCTTTTCAGTATCTGCCAAACTTACCATTGTGAATATACATCATGACATCCCTGCTAATGAACAGCTTTAGTATCACAGGAGTGATACTTGAGCCAGACTGCTTACGTCCATCTGTGAAAGGCTGCTTTTATCTTCATCTAAAAGGTAGCAGGATTTCAGTTCCTGTGAGGATCTTTTACACTGCTCATCCTCCTTTGGATAAGAAAATTTGAAAATGTAGATGCAGATGATATCAGAAGATAAAATGGAGAGAGCTTAGAGAAAAAGATAATAAGTGTAGAAGAAGATAAAATTGAAAGCTTTTATGCTTGTGTGTCCAGGAGCAAATTGATTACTCACCGAGGTAGGATATGCTGATAATCATAGGTGACTGGAACACAAATATAGGAAGTAAAGCTGAAACAACCATTGCTGCATAAATCTGAAGGCAAAAAAATGAAACAGGATAATGACTCAGAATTCATAGCCAACCAACCTGTTTATTACAAATGAATGTTCTGACAACCAAACAGATAATTGTACACATGGATATCACCAGATAACCTACATAGAAATCAAATGGACTACATAGTTAGATATAGTAGATAGAGGAGCTGTATTCTCTCTGCCAAAACATAACCAGGAGCAGAGTGTGGTAGAGATCATGAATTTTTAATATCCACTAAGTCGAATGATTTATTAGTTTAGATAGGTAGGTAGGTAGGTAGGTAGGTAGGTAGGTAGAAACATGCAGGAAATATTTGTTCTTTCTTTATTCCTATCAGAGCATTGCATAATTTAAAATAAAACCTAAAGATAATTAGACTATTTTTGATCAGAAACAGGCTACTTCAATAGCTTTGCTAGATGTGGTACCTTTGGTGGAGCATACCGTAAATTGCCTACACAAGTGTTTCATTGACTGAATTTCTCCACAATCATAGAAAATTTGTCTTAGATCCAAGTAGCTACATGTACTTGATTATTCCTTGTTATACTGTACCTACTTTTCTTCAAAATCTGTAAGTGATTTCCAGATGGTCCACAAACTTCTAGTGGGACACATTCTTTAGCATCCATCAATTCATCAAGGTGTATTGTTTTCGTTCTTTATAGGTTTAGCATAGCCTCTTCTGCTTTAATATTTATAGCCTTTAAAAAAAGACACGTTCAACTGATATATTGCTATCTTCCTGTCTCTTCCAGCTGTTAATCAATATAGCACCTGGTGGGATAAGTCACCTGCAGCCCTTTGTTCGTTCGTTCATTCGTTCGTTCGTTCATTTGTTCCTTCCTTCTTTCCTTACTTCCTTCCTTCCATTTTTAGACCAGGTGCTAAAATAAAACAAAATCTTGAATTTATTTTCTAAATTTTATTTTGGAAGGGGAAAATGCTGATTCTAAATTCAAATAGCTTAATGTGAAATTGAGTGTAACCACAGAATTTGAATTGAAATATATGTAACATTTTCCTTAGCCCATGACGATCTAAAATGTTCGGTACTTGAATGTGATGATGACATGTTGCCTATGTATTTGAGAGGTGTGAATTTGCAATCGATGAATTGTGTTTTCCTCTCAGTCCACCCTCTGTCCTTTGCCCCATACATATTCCATTTCCTGACCCCAGATCTAGCAGCATTCAGGAGTAGCATTAAAAAGTCACCCACCAACAGCCCCCCCCCAAAAAATGATGTCACCTACTGGATATTTTGTTATGAACATATACTTCATGGCCTCTGTGGCATGAAGTGGTTCTCTGCAATTATGGCAGAAGCCACGGTCTAATGGGAGCTCTTCACTTGCATTTTAGGTAGCATCTTTGTCAGAGCTGTATTCCATGAAACGTTATCTAAGATCAAAGTGTTACTTTGGCAGTTCCTCCTCTTGAAGCTAAGAGCCCTGTATGAACAACGCGGGCCCTTTAATTAAAGCTCCTGCTTCTGTGCACACGGGTGTCTCTTATTCCCTGATTTCTGCGATACTGAGCATCGATTAGCAGCATAACATTCTGACTTGGTGTCGACTTTGTAGAGGTCCCTGACAAAGGATTTTTGAGGCATTGCTGTCCAAGCACTTCAAAGCCATTAACATTGTATGGGGGAACTCTTCAGGAGTCACTAAAGGAGAAGGACATTTGGGGGCATGTTTTGGTCCCTGCAGAACCAGAGACATTGGAAGGAGTTTCCCCAAACTTGCAAAGTATTGGAAAGTCACATGTGGCTTGGTGGAAGCTTCCCTTAGATCAGGGGTGTCTAAACTTTGGCCCTCCATATGTTTTGGACCACAGCTCCCAGAATTCCAAGCCTAGATTGCCAATTACAAAGGACTGTGGGAGTTGTGGCCTATAACATCTGGAGGGCCAAAGTTGGGATACCACTGCCTTAGATTGATTGCCCTTCCTGTTTGGGATGGGTTGTATTTCTTCTGAAGGAGTAGGGATATTGCTGGATTAGCACTGGTCCTTCAGCATCAGGTAGAGAGTAAAGTTATTCGATGGCAGTTGTAGAAAACATTCAGATGCAACAACTGGAACAAAAACAATGTCCACGTGATTAAATATAAAATTCAAAACAAATTGGCTGGAAGATTACTGATATTGCTGGTTTCAGGTGTATATCCCTGCTGGAAGACCATACAGACCAGAGAAGAAGCTGAGAGGCTCAGAAGAACATGCCTACCACAGTGCAACTACCGATTCAGAGCTGTCGGGACTGGAAGACAAGGTGGCTTCTACTGTGGCTCAGGTGCAGCACACCGAGAGTGAGGTGAGCCTTACTGCACGAAGAGAGAGAAATCATTTCCCCCTGGAAATTTGCTCATTCGAAATGGAAGGCAAGGGAGTCCTGTTTCCCCTCTGGTTGGCACTTGTTCCTCCTTACACTGAGTGTGAAAGTATGCAGAAAAACTGGTACAAGTTCTGAGGAAGGCAGCAAAGATAGATGATCAGGGGGCTGAAAACCAAGGCGTATGGGGAAGGACTTAAAAATGGAGCATGTTTAGCCGGGCGGGGGGGGGGGGGAGAGACTGAGAAGAGATATGATAGGGCTCTTCCAATGGACTTGAAAGATAGTCATACACAGCAGAGACAGGACCTGTTCTCAATCACCCCAGTATACAGGACATGTGATGATGGGGACAAGTTAGAGGAAGTTACAGATTTTTGCTTGAATATCAGAAAAGGTTTCCAAATTTTTGGAGCAGTACAACTATGGAGCGAATTAGAATTTCAAGGTATTCTTGTGTTTATCTCTCCGCCTGTATGCCCAGGTTTCAGCAGGGGGCAGAAGTGCCTTAAGGCCTGTTCCCAGAGAGGTGTGATATGGTGATACATACCTTAGTACATCTTAAATGGATTACTGTAACATGTTCTACATGGTGTTGCCTTTGGAAATTGTTCAGAAACTGCAACAGGTCTGAGACGCTGCAGCCAGGTTGTTAACTGGGGCTAGTCACAGGGAACATCTAACTCCGCTGTTACAGCAGCTCCACTGGCTATATCCACCAAACCATTTTCAAAGAGCTGATCTTAACTTATAAAACCCTAAACTGTCCAAGTTAACTAAACGGCCACACCTACCTCCTATGAGCTTGATTAGGCACTAAAATAATCAGTAGAAGCTATTCTCTCAGTGCCACTGCCCTCATGAGTGTGCTTGGTGGGAGACATAGAAGAGGGCCTTCTCTGGCACTGCTTAAGACGGTGAAATTCCCTCCCACAGGAGGCCAGGCTGGCTCCATCTTTGCTCTCCCTCTGCAACCAGGCCAAGACCTTTCTCTTCAGGCAGACTTTCCCTTAATGACCAGCTGTCTGAAAGGGATTTTTTTCTAATGCATTGTTGTGCTCTCTGACTTTTAAATGTGTTTTAATATTGATTTTATTTATTTGTTTTATGTATTTACATACTTAATGTTCTTGGCATCTAAATATTGCTTTTAATGACGCAAGCTGCCATGTGAGGAGAGGATGGGTAGAAATATTTTAAAGAAATCAATAGATAAACCCAGCAGGTGGTGAGTGAGCCAGTGCTGGAGGCCTTCAACCAAAAGTGAGGCCGATACCCTCTGACTTCGATTCCTGCAGTAAACAGGCATCTGGGACCTCACGGCTTTCTAGGGCCCTCCCTACTCCATAATTCAATCCAGTCTATGGTTCTATCAGCTCCAGCTCCCCCAGTCGTCCCTCCTGAAGCACATATGGCTACAGCCTCATGTAACAAAGTAGCCGAACGTTCAAGATAAAGCAAGGGAGTTTGGGGATTATTATTTTTGGTGCCATCTTGTTCTCCCCCTCCCCTCCCCGCTCTGCCCCCCACAGCCCCTGTGTTCTGCCTTAATGTGATGCCATTCACTTGTTTCTCAGAAGCTTATGTTTCCAACCCACAGCTGCATGATGTGTAGGAGGAGGAGGCTGGCATGTGTCTGGCACCCACTCTGCGCGCCATGCATTTCAGTTTCTCCTCGGTGGTGCCTGCCGAGTCCTGGGATGGCACTCCAATGACATTGAGCTGTGCAAGAGGTTGCCTTGGCCTGCCTGTGTGAGCGGCAGTGGCGCTTCCATGTTATGCCACAGCTGCACACACGCCTCCCCCTTCCCTAAAGGAATGACCTATATTTGCTGCCATGGTGAATCTGTGTCCTCTGCTGAGGCAACCCCTTCTGAGCACGGGGGGAGGGGAGGTGGGGGGAGGAAACAAGCACCACTCCCAGTGGCTGCTTCTCCCTCTCCTTCAAATAGGCACCTTTGACTAATGATCTACGATGTGATGATCTACTATGAATCCGAACCCACATGCTCCCCACTGTTAACAGCCATTGGTATTTGTAGGGCAAATCCTCTCCAGAATCAGTCTCCCTATATATATATTATAACAACTACCAAGTGAAAGGACACTATTTCTCCAGTGTCTTGACTTAGGTATCGATTCCGGCTGCCGCTATTAGGGAATGACACGCACTCTTTGCTTTTCTAAGGTGTCCGACATAGAATCTCGCATAGCAGCTCTGAGTGCTGCTGGACTGACAGTTAAACCAGTGGAGAAATACAGAAAGAAATCTAGCAGCCAGGTATGTAAACTGGTATTTTACAAAGGAGGGCAGAGTTTATTCATGAAAACAAAATGGAGGCGAAGGCGTCCATATGTGTCAGTTTAACTTAGAGTAGAAGTCATTAAAGCTTCCTCTATTACACTGATTCATTAAATTTGCCTGTCATAGCAGGGCAGTACACTAGTATTTTCATATGTAGAAATGGATATTTCTCTATATATCTTAAGACTTGTGAAAATGCTTCCTGTGAATGAGTTTCAGCTGAGAAGTCCTGGATAGTCTGTCTACTAGTCTTATTCATGTCCAGGGCTGCAATTCTAAGCACACTTACTGTGTGGAAGATCCCATAGAATTCACTGGGACACCAGAAGAAACATTGAGGTGGAGGATTATGTGCCATTTAGGATTAATGTTTCTATTTTGTTTATATAACTGTTTGGTGTTATGTAACGTCTTACAGAGCAGGTGACAAGCAGGTCTCTACCCTGAGCAATGGCTTTGTTTTTCTTGAGGATGAGGACTAAAGATGGGGGACAAATCAGAAAAACAGTGATTCACTTTGATTCATGATTCATCAAGGTTAATGAATCACAAAAATATTATTTTTTTCCTGATTAATTGATGAATTGACTTATATATTTTTATTAACTTTGTGTGTTGTGTCGTTATAGTCGTGACCGACCCTTCGTGACCCCATGTCCATGGAGTTTTCTTGGCAGGATACTGGAGTGGTTTGCCAATTCCTACTCCAGGCGCCTACAGCACCTGGTATTCCCTGGTGGTCTCCCATCCAAGTACTGACCAGGGCCAACCCTGCTTAGCTTCCGAAATCAGGCGCGAGATCGGATTTAAACCCTTATAAAATGCTCTCCAAGGCACCTAGAGACACCAAATTTGCAAGGAAGATTCCCATGACTCTCCAAGCCCAGCAAGGTTGGCAAAGTTTGGGTTCTGAATGTCAGAGTTATGTATTCCCGAAGAGGGACCTCGAGGAAAGTGCCTCCAAGGGACCCAGAGACATCACATTGGCAGGGGCTCTCCTCTACGATGCCTCTAAATTTAGTAAAGCATATTAGAGTTCTACGCCAACAAAGTGCTCCCCCAGGAAAGTGCCTTTTAGCAACTGGTTTGGGGAAACGCAGTCTTCACCAAGCATGGAGGGACTGTAGAGAAGACCTGGAGAATCTTCCTTGCCAATTTGGTGTCTCTAGGTGCCTTGGTGGCTATGTGATTGCCTAACGAACCAACAAATCAAAAACTGCTAAAAATTCATCAGTTCACATTCGTTGGAGGTATCGATGCTTGCAAAAACAAAGATGAATTTGTGATTTTTCACTGAACTTTGCAGTTCGTTTTTTAAAAATTCATGCCCATCTGTAATGAGAATTAAAGTGTTTAAAGAAAGATATCCAGAGTTTTACATTAGAATCTGAAGGCTCAGAGAGAGGCTGTGTTGCATTCTGGGAAAGACTTTGAAAAAAGGGGCAGAAAAGCCAACAGGGCAGATTTAGAGGGCACAAAACGGAAGCAGTTGCTATGGTTTTCTCTGGAGAGAGTGCCAAAACCCGTAATACTATGGTTGGGTTCTTCATGCATTTGAAGCATTATGTAAAAGCAAAGCAAGGTGTGCTACTTACAGTACAATCCCCATTAGTATAATGGGAACCTTTCCCAAAGTGAGAAAAGGAATGAAGGGTCTGGGAGTTCTTTCTGTATTGCATGTGCAGTTTTGTTGTAATCTCTTAAGCAGTAATTTCTACAAATGAATTTATGAGAATAAGGATAGGTACATTAAGGAGCCCTGCGGCACGGTGATTAAAACAGCTGTAATGCAGCCGAAACTGCTTGCGACCCAGGGTTCAATCCCAAGTAGATGGCTCATGGTTGACACACCCTTCCATCCTTGAGGTCAATAAAATTGGGGGGGGGAGGGCATGAGAAGTCTGCATAATTACTTGTAAACCACCCAGAGACTGCATCATAGGTGCTATGGGATAGTATACACATTATTTATTGATTGATTGATTGGAAAATTTATTGACCGCCCATCTTCCCTAAAAGACAACTCCGGGCGGTTCACAATTGAGCAAGAGATAAAATAACAGAGAGTAGCAAAACTTCCAAACTTGCTGGCAAGAGGGCAGCAAAGTAAACAGAACCCCGGGACAACAAGCAACAACAAACAAAACCAACAACCATACACATTAACGGCCATCAAAGGCCTCTTTAAAGAGCCAGGTTTTAAGGCCTCGTCTAAAGATTGGCACAGGTTGTGCAAGGCATATCTCACTTGGAAGGTAGTTCCATAAGGTTGGGGTAGCCACAGAGAAGCCCTTACTTCTCACATTTCACAAAAGTGAGAAGTTTAGATATTAATGGCTGTGTGTTGCATTATTTTGAGGGGGCATCACATTTACACTGTGATACAAGCTGTATACTCACTGCTTTACATTGTAGCCAAGTGTCATATCTTCAGTGTTGCCACATGAAAAGACATACTAAAATATTAACGAAATGTTAGGGGGTGTACTCCTGTGGTATACAATACTGTATGTCTAAAACACTGCATATACGGTGTATGATCATATTAACTGAGTCTCTCCGTTTTTAGTAGGCATTCTACTGCTTCCATAGGATGGGCATATACAGCACGTTAAAATCCAGAACAGTTGTCCTTCCACCCAAACAGAATGAAAGTCAGCCATACAATTTAGCCTGAATAATAACCATGTCCCATCCAGTGCTTATCATTCTGCAGTTCACAGGCAGTAGGGCATCACTTAATCCCCTCAGCCACCCATGATCTTGACTAGCCCACTTTCGGAAGGCATAGTGGAAAATCAAACTCCTTCTGCTCCATCTTACTGAATTACCTCCGGTCTAATTTGGGTGGAAGGCAACAGAGCACCCCATCACAACTTGCCAACATGTGTTGAGAGTAGAGATGGGCACGAAACGAGCAATTTTTCGTTTTCGTTTTCATTTTTTCGTTTCGTTACGTAACGAAACGAAAAATGAATTTTTGTCTCCGAAACGAAACGAAACAACAGAAATTTTGTCGTGTGTTTCGTTTTCATTGCGGCAAAGACATTGAACTGTAATGAATGCTAACGAAACAGCAATTTCTCGTTTTCGTTTTTCGTTTTTTCGTTTCGTTACATAATGAAATGAAAACGATTTTTTTTGCAAAAAATTCACGAAAAACGAAAACGAACCGAAACGGACCCCCTAAACGACAAACGACAAATGAAACACCATTTTTTTTTTAGTCGTGCCCATCTCTAGTTGAGAGCTTTCTGTACAACAAGCTGGAACAGTGCATTTCTTGTCATCTACTTCCAGGTATTTACCCTCCAGCCACCCAGGAATGCATATAACTTTCTGGATGATCAGAGCTCAGACTCTCCGGTTGCAGCGTCGCCTGAAGACTTCAAAGTAAGTGCACATAAATACAAGGGAGACCTGAATGGCAACCGCAGCCTAAGTACAGCCTTCCAGATATTATTGCTGGACCACACTGTGAAGCATTCTCACCATGAGCTACACTGGCTAGGAGGACTGATGGGAGTTGTGCTCCAATATCATAAGGAAGGCCATCCTGCCCTCAAGCCCTGCTTCACTTAGAAAAGAGGTTTTGTCTTTATCTTGTTTAGGCTGGTAGTTGACCCAACTATGTGGCTCATTTTGGTATGATTATGTTTGTCTTGGAGGAATTTTTAAGTGTGACTTAGTCTCTGTGTCACTGTGGAAATTAAATACATCATGGACAAAAAACAAAGGAGAGTGATGCCTTTGTTAGACCACTAAAATCTCACAAACAGATGCTACCATTCAAGTCCGATGCCTGGAATTCATGTTTTTGGACCACGGCAATGCAATGCATCAAAGGGTGTGTGATTTCTTTGGTGTAAGATCCCATGTAAAAATCATGCTGCTCCCATGAGGATCCTACCTTATATTGGTGTTTTTGCACCACAGCAAACAGACGTGATCCATGATGTCTGTGGCCCTACCTGGGATCTACTATATGTTTATCGTGGTTTGGGAAAGATCTCATGTAAAAATTATGCAGATCAGTGAGTTCAGAAGTCAAGTATGAGGCCCCAAATTTTGATTTCCCATTCGGGCAGCGTTATGAACAGCCAATGGAGTTTTGCACAAGCAACTTTCTCCAAAGTACAATCCAGAAATTGCAGCAAACAGCACTGTCACAGCCATGATGCCACCTTCAAGTACACAGCAGGTTCTCAAGACTGCCACTGAGGCATTAGCGAATAAAACTGTACAAGTTCTTCACCACAAAACCATGCTGCAAAGCTAAATCAGGTTGATGGCACAAGGCATAACAGTGCTTTGTAGTTAACCTATTAAATGAACATTGTGAAAGCAGACATGCCTAAAGGAAATTACTCACCTGCAAAGCAATCAATGGAAATTTGTAAATAGGAGCCTCAAATATAAAATGTCAACCATGCTAGGCAGATACATTGCAATTGCGCTATGCCTCTCAGTTTTAAACTGAGGAGGAGGAGGAGGAGGAGGAGGAGGAGGACTGTCCGTAATTAAAGGGGTGGGATGGGAAGTGTCACATTACTGCAAACAGGGACAAATCGCATCAATACAAACCAAGAAGAGGACCCACAGCACAACCTCCATTGTGAATGAATGGATTGCTTAAGTGACAGTTAAAGTATATTGCAATGCAGATGAAGACCTTTTAAGCACAGGCTGTGCTGTATCAAATTTCACAGCGTGGATAGACCCTTAGTGATAACAAACCCAGTTTGGGCATCCTGAATGCTGCACAAGAGTACAGCAATAGATATTGTGCAACAGAGCAAGTCTACATTGCATAAGGCAATTCTAATAACATGGGGGAGCCCAAATTAAGTTTTTGCTTTGTGGCTGAGGATGGTCTTACAAGAAATTTATTTATTTATTTATTCATTCATTCATTTATGATTTTGAAAATTTATATTACACAGAGATCTGATGGTCGACAAGACATAAAATAACAGAAGTACAACAATCAAATAGAATAAAATATAAATATAAATAAACTAACTAGATCATTAATATATAATCCATTTTCTATCAAATTTAGCAATCAAAAGGCCTAAATCATTAATCATCAGTCCTTGGTGGAATCTGGCAGATCATCTCACACTTATAGAACATGTCTGTAGAAGAGTCTGGATGGAGGTTTTTCATAATACCAACCCATTTACCTAAATCTAGATTAGAGAATGTATCCAAACAATATATAATGGAAATAATGAGGAACCACCCTAACTACGCCTGGAAGACCTGCTGGAAAAAAATAAAGTTTTCAAGGCCTTCCAAAACCCAACAAGGGTAGATACTTGGTGGACATCCAGGGGGAGGTGTTTCTAACGCTCTGGGTCTACCACCAAACGCCCGCTTAGATGTTTTTTTGGCTTCTCTCAGAGTCAATAGTAAGACCGTTGTTTAAAAAGTTTTCCTTGGATCCTGCAATACTGAATAATTACTGACCAGGATCTAATATTCCATTCTTAGGGAAGGTGCAAGAGCAGGTTGTGGTTTCTCAGCTCCAGAGGTTCCTAGATGAAACAGATTCTCTAGATCCATTTCAGACTGGCTTCACGCCTGGTTTTGGAATGAAGACCACCTTGGTTGCCTTTCGTGGGAACTGGATAGGGGGTGTGCGTCCCTGTTGGTTTTGCTGAACCCCTTAGTGGCTTTTCACATTCCTGACCCATCTCTCTGGAATGTGAGTTGGGGGCACTGTTTTACAGTTTCTACAGTCCTTTGTGGAGAGGAGAAATCAGAAGGTGGTGCTAGGGAATTCCTGTTAGACGCCCTGGCCACTTCCCTGTGGTGTCTTTCATGGTTCTGTTTTGTCTTCTATGTGAACATCTGTATGAATCCACTGGGAGAGATCATCCTGGGTTCGGGGATTCAGTGTCACCAGTATACAAATGATACCCACGTCTGTCTTTTCTTGCTACCTAAATCTGAGGAAGCTGTCTTAGCTGTAGGTCATAGTCCAGTGTCAGTAATGGACTGGATTAGGTGAATAAACTGAAACTTCATCCAGACAAGACAGAGGTGGTCCTGGTCAATTGAAATGCAGATCAAGGAATAGGAGTGCAACCAGGCATGTCCAAGCTTCAGCCCTCCAGATGTTTTGGACCACAGCTCCCACAGTCCTTTGCCATTGGAAATACAGGCTTGGAATTCTGGGAGTTGTGGTCCAAAACATCAGGAGGGCCGAAGTTTGGACATGCCTGGGTGCAACCTATGCTGGATGGGTTTCAGGTTAGGGTTAGCGTTAGAGTTAGGGTTAGGTGCACAGCTTGGGGTTGCTCCTGGTTTCACCTCAGAGCCTGGATGCCCAGTTATTGGTGGTGGCCATTAATGCATTTGCAGAATGAATCTGGCCACGTGACACGTGCCTTAGTTACACCCTGGCTAGATTACTGTAACATTCTTTATGTGGGGCTGCAGGTGAAGTGCTAAGATACTTCAGCAGGTCCAAAATGCAGCAGCCAGATTGCTGACTGGAGCTGGTTCCAGGAATCAAATATCAGACCTGTTACAAGCAGCTCTGGTGCATTTCAAAGTACAGATTTTAACCTATAAATCCCTAAATGGCCATATTATGCTCATTGTTCGTAGCTTTAAATATTGTCTTTTAATGATGTTCCGTAAGTCACTTTGAATACTTTCGAAGGAAAATAGTGAGGTAAAAATATTTCAAATAAATGAACATTTTGATGAGGTGACCAGGAAACTAGCAAATCAATAATGCTCAATTGTAAGTGAAGAAGGATGAAAGCCGGCCTTAAGTGTTAACAAAACAAATAGAATGAAACTTAAGTTATATGTAGATTTTATTTATTTTAGGTTATGTCTATGCCACATGTGTTGAGGAGAAAATTCGCCTCTTCTCTTGAGATTTCAAGTAAGAACTGTTCTTAATTACAAATGAATGGGAGAAACATTTTTAGTGGTTTGCTTCACTGGTCTAGCAGAATTAATAGGTTAGCATTAAGGATTGTTTATGAACTCTAAAGATGTGGTCAATTCCAGGAAAACAAATAATGATATATACTGTCCAGCCACATCAAAATAGATGTTCTAAGCTGCTAAGAAACCCTCAAAATCTCTGCCCACAAATTAGTGACAAAATTAAAGACTTGGGGCTCAAATACACGGGGGGGGGGGAGTGATTCTCTGGTCGATTCATTATTTTCCATAGTTTTCCTCAGGCAGTTTCTGCTGCTGAACTGCTGTTGCAGTTCACAAGGAAATGATCACTTATCCCCGCTTTAAGTTTTATTTGGATATTATTGTTGAAAGCCAATTTTCCACAGAAAGAAGGAAAGTAAGTAAGTGGTGTGTATGTGTGTGCACACCTTTATGCATCAGACATTTACTGAAATTTATTCTAAACTGAATTTAGTTGGTATTTAGTTGGTACTCACTTAACCCACTTTAACGTGGTGTTTAATGTGAAAGAGATCAGAATTCTCCTGATGATTTTAAACGGGTGGTGCTTCCATGTTGGCTAGAAATAACAAAGACACCATCTTGGCCAAGAGCAGGAGAGGTGAAATAATGCTATAAAGAAAAATACCGATTAGGATAATGGCACTTTAACTTTGGCTATGTAGGTAGAGAGAAAAAGACTGGCCTGTGGTATACAGAGACAATCCAGTCATTTGTATGTTTCAGAATGGAAGGAGTGAGGGTACGTGTACTGAAGGCAAGGATGCACAAGGAGCTTGCATAAAAATGTAGAAATGGAAATGAATGGAAAAATGGCTTGAGAAAAGGTTAAAATATCTATACTCTTATAAGGCTTAGTTTTTTGTATGTGTATGTTCTGTAATTCATTAGCATTTTCCTATGTGATTGTAAAACAAGATCTTTTGCGCCAGGTAGCAGTCAGGCTTCTGTCATCTATTTTGACTTTTTACTAGAACACCGAGGTCTGCCAACCAGCACTAGGTACATAATTGTGGCTGAAGCCAAACATTCCAGTTCTAACTAAGCATGAGCAGTCTTACAATGACTTGTCATAATAACTGTGACTTTCTTCAATTACACTAGACAACACAGATTCGTTTACTCGGAACTCATATTACAGGGGATCTCTGACACAACGAAATCCCAGTGGAAGAAACAGGAAAGCTGATCGCATATTTGCGGCAAGTATTCAGTATCTACAGGAGTGCCTTTAAACCGTGATGATATATTAACTATCGTCATCCACAGACACTGGAGAAGAGTCCAAAGAACTGGTGTAGTTCATGCAAAATGCATTTCCTTCAAAGTTCAAACATTCATCTCAAATTTATTATCTTTCAAAATTCTTTTCTTTCAAAACCCACTAATAACCAGAAAGAAACAAGAATTTGCTTCCCGATGAAAGGTTATAAGTATTCAAGGAATATTTTTAAAAACAGCATGTGCTATCTTCATTGAATCAACACAGTTGGTGTGAGAACATGCAAATATTTGTGGTGGAGAGAAAGAAAGGACAACCAATAGCAGTGTGGAAATCTTTCACATCAAGAGAAGTTATGTCATTCACATGGTGTGAAAGATTGGAACGCCGCTATTGGTTGCTCTTATTGTGTGGATGTCATGCCATTGTATGACAGCCAAATATTCCACCAAATCCCTCAGATGCACACATAAACATCATATTGTCCACACTGGGGATGTTTCCAGAAAAGAAGAAAGAAAAAATCACTGGTGGGAATATGGTAAAATTCTAATGTCTCTACCGTATATACACTTGTTTTTCCCACTTGTACTTAGAGTGAGGTAGATAAGCTTCTAATGAGGCAGATGGAACTACATCCCTATATCCAAACACATTAAAAACAATTAACCTTCAAAACAAGTAATGTGATAATTAGTTCATACATGAAACTTGCACAGGGAGCCATAAAGACCAGTAGCAGAACCAGCTGGCTACGGTTTGGAAAATAGATCATCTGGTTTCTCAGAAATAAAAGTTTGAGGTGAATGTATTATAGAAGGCGGGTATTTTTGTATTTACAATTCAGGGCGACAGAGTTTTGCTGTTACCTGTTTGTATTGTCAATGTGGTGAGATATAACCATATTCAATCTTTAAAGTGTTACGTAGAAGGGAGCAAGAAGTAAGAAAGGTATTGACTCTGTCATCGTATTACATCTCAGCCAAATCTTTATCTTCTTTTTAATTCTCAGCAGGAAGTTGGGGTAACAGTATAAAAGTTGCTTTAAAAAAGTTTCCTTCTACTTCTATTTAATTGGCACAGTTTCACCACCATTATTGGCAATGACAACTTTTCTTTGGTGGCAAAAAATTTTTTGAAGTTCTTTATCAGTGATGAAACAGACACAGTGTTTCCTGTAGGTTTCTTTGCATGAACAATTAGTACTACGATGCCTTTTGTGGGGGGGGGATGAGTACCAGCAATTACAGGAACTTCCAGAATCAAGAGTGATTTTTTTTTTGTTCTCACTCCTAAAAATCTCTAAGGTACTTGTCCTTTAAGTGAGATAAGGATGATGAGCTCAGTCTACTTCTTGGATCCAAAAGCATTCACAGTGCTGGTTTTTTTATTTACAGAAACCTGTGATGACCCATCGACCTTGAAAATAATGATGATGTTTTTGAAGACTTATCCCTCCATTTTTTCTTCCTTTTCTCCTCCTGTCTATCCACTTGCATGATGAAACAGAGAAAGAAGCACTTTAATTGAGAAAAGAAATCATCAAGCAGCCTTCCTGTGGAATTTGGGTCCTTTGTTTTTTCAAAATAGTCAAACCCAGTTTAGTATATAAAATATCTTTCTTGTGATGGCCTTCTTTCCAACCCAGATCTAGTAAATATAACGTCCAGCTAACATTGTTTTAATTCATGCATTACTATCCAGTTTCAAATTATATGAAAAAGTGGACTACAGCCATGTGGTTCATAATCTTTGGACTTCCAGAAGTTTTGGACTTCACTCTCAAAATTCCTGGGAATTAAACTGTTCACTAGAAAACCTACTACTTGGCCTGTTCTCTACAGCTGCCTTTTAGTACTGGCTGCTGAACAATTGGTTATCTCTAGATGCATGTCTTGCTGTCCTCATTCATTAAATCCTCATGTTCTAACTGCAGAGAAGTCTCTCCTAAAGACTAGATGTTTGCTTGTAATGTCCATTTTGTTAAGTCTTGCTAATACATCTCTGAACAACTGAATTCTAGCACCTTACACTACCATAAATATATTGTTGTTTGCCTGTACATTTCACAAAACTCTTAACTGCTCTTCATGTACACATGCAATATAGAATATTCCTACTGTGATATGTTTTGTCAGGGCTCTGGTGTTCATCAGGAATACAAGATATTGTTTAGCTAACATGTCCTAAGATAAATTTTCATCTCAGGATCCCTCAGAGTAAAATGACTTTTCCTCAAATTGGTAGAGACTGGCTGTGTCAGGGTTCTTATTCTAGCTCCTTTTTTAAAAAAGAAGGAAATTAAAAGGCAGTAACAGCATACAGTGATGCCTCTTAAGATGAATATAATTCAATTCATTTTACAAAAAAATTTGTCCTAAGAAATGCAGTTTAACACGGTTCCCATAGGAATGCATTGAATTCATCTTGCAAGGCATCTCTTACAAAGTCCTACTGTATAGGACTAGAGCTCTGTGGTAAAACCTATTCCTTCCTCTCAGAACCTTGCAGGTTCAGTCCCTGACATCTTCAGTTAAAAGAATGAGTAAGAAGTGAGAGGAAGGACCCACCTCCGCCTGTGTGAACATAGAGAGTGATTCCTTTTTGGAGTATACAGAACAACCCTAGTTGAACAAATCTGCTGTTATAAGGCTACTTCCAGTGTTCTTCACTGTTAGTATCATGACACTTCCTGTCTCCTTAGCAACCCTAAACAGTTTTTTTAATTATTATTATCTAGTACTTCCTTCAGTTTTAAAAGCACATTATGCAGCAACTTTAGAAAGTGAATTTTAATTGTCATTGAAGTCAAACATAGAGAATAGGCAAAAGTCAGTTTATTCCCCGGGCATGCCACCATGACAAGTAAATGATAGGTTCCTTACTCTTGCTTTGGTATCCTTCCTGTTCTACACAATACAACTAAAAGCTACATGTTGTTCATGGCCTAAACATGCAGGCCAAATCCAACAACAGAATGTGGTATCCAATGCTAGCGGAATAGGGCATCCCCACCGCCACCCCACCTCATCTTTTTGTAGCCCTGCGTGATACAGCCCTCCACGGGGTTCGCCAGCACATTTCCTGACAGATTGTTAGGAAGGACAGTAGGAGAGAGAGGGCACCGTCAGTTCTGTTAGGAACAGGGCAATCCAGTGCAAGTAGACCATTGCTTTCTGGCTACGGTTTTCTCTCCCATAGAAATTGGGTGGTGGACCAAGTGACACTGTTGCTTTCCAGCTTTATGAATGTACGCACACTCCGCTGTAGAACTGAAATAAAAGTTCACTGGATTCTACATTTGCCATATTTCTCATTTTCATTCCACTTTCTTTGAAGCTCAAACCTTGTTGCGCCTATCTTTATCTTGGCACATTAAAAGCCTTGCCTAAAATCTATTCTTGCATCCACCTTTGACATCCCAACTCCCATCTGTTGGTGTTCAAACAAGCTAATTTCCATTCTTGATATTTGTTTGTTTGTTTGTTTGTTTGTTAGATTTCTATACCACCCATCTAAGCGACTGAGAGACTCGGGGCAGTGTACAACAAACAATAAATGCAACAAAGATAATATAGTAATTGAATAAAATTATGGAATATGATAGATACATCACAATGAACAAAATATAACAGCAAATAAACAATAACAGATATCATAATCACAAGGTTAAATAAACAAAATGAAAGGGAATCAGATAATAATTGGGAAGGCAAAGGCAAGCTGAATCTAATAAAATGATGTATCTCTGAAGTTGTAATGAAGACTTGGGGAAAGCCTGCTTGAAAAACTTGAAAAAAGTTTTCAGTCTTCATTTGAATATTCCCAGTTAAAGGGCTAGAAAGATATTAGGGGGCAGTTGGTTCCATAGGTGATGGGCAACCAATGAAAAGGCCCATTTTCTTAGTTGTTACTTTTTGGACTTCTCTCGGGTTCAGAACCCTCTATCACCTGGCCTGTGAAGAGTGAGTGATTCAGGCAGTTCTCAGCTGGAGAAGATGCTCCAACAGATACCAAAATCCTAAACTGTTTAGGGCTTTGTATGTTATCATCAACACCTTGAACTCAACACAGAAGCAAATTGATAACCAGTGAAGAGCGGCATGGTGCACGTGCCATGGGTGTGTCGTCTCATCCCAGTTAATCTGGCGGCTGTATTCTGCACCAGCTGAAGCTTCTGCATTAGCTTCATAGGTAGCCCCACATGGAGAAGACTGCAATAATATCATTCTGAGATTACCAATTCATGGACCAACATGGTGAGGCCCCAGTGTGCAAGTAGCAACACAGCTGGGTAATCCACCGCATCTCGAAGTGGGTAGATGCTACCTGTGATTCCATGGTAAGGGCTGGGTCCAGTAAAATGCCCAAGCTGTGAACCTCATCCTTAGCAGGGAGAGTCACTCCTCAAAAAGGGAGTTTCCCAACTTGCAGACATGGGGGGGGGGGGGCATCGGGTAGACATCTGTCTTGTCCAGGTTCAACCTCAGTCTGTTTGCCCTCATCCAGTCCAACACGTCTGGAAGGAACAGAACAGCATCCACTGCATCTGGATAAAAGATATAGAGCTGGTTGTCATTGGCATACTGATGGCACAAACCTCCCAATGACCCCAGTGGTGACATATACAGTTGCAAGAAGTATGTGAACCTTTTGGGATTTCATGGTGTTCTCCATTAATGTGTCATACAATGTGATCTGATCTTCCTCTACATCAAGTGTATTGACAAATATTAATGTGCCTAAAATAATAACACACTCACAAAAATTCTGATCTTTCAGAATTCAGGAGGCATTAAAGGTGTAGCTGTGGGGACTGCTCTGGTGGCAGCAGCATACCAGCCATCCACCAGGACATCGACAAGAGCGCCAACTGATTTAGTCAAAATCCCCTGCATGGTATCCTATAAACCAAGTCGACTCAGCAACTTGTGGAGGCAGACCATCTTAACGGTTCCTTGCTCCCCGCAGGGAGCGAGTGCCACTGAGAGGTTGCATGGTGACCTGACCATGACCAGGGGACCAACACCAGGCCAGTCATAATCGGTTCACTTTCCCTCCGCCTATTGGCGAACACCAGATTCCACTGTATTTCCAGCCACGTGGATGGGGCTGTTAACGTGTTGGGATTTCCAAATCAAGGAAACAGAGCTGTGGCACTAAAGCAACAAATAGAGGTCATGAGTGATTTAACACATATTAGGGGTTTGCATCCATTTAATATGGACCCGGGGTACTAAACTGAAGTGGCCTGCCTCAAAGACATTCAGACCCTCTCCTGAGCAAAGAGGCTGGAGGGTTCGTCTGAGTTGCATCCTAGTCTTTCACAAACCTGCAACCGTACCTCTAGAAGCAAGCTTCCAAGCCACTGCCCACTGGTTACTCATATGAGGAAAATGTTACTTTATCCTTCCCCCTTTAGTACTTGATGTATTTTAGGATTCTTACTCAGGGGATGCTGAACTGAAGCAAAGCTGAACGAGTGCCCTCCTCAGTTTGTGCCAGGAGTGACAGACTACAGTGGACCCTTGTATAACAAACGGTTTGTATAACATAAAATGTGTACAACATAAAAAATTCCGGAGATAGGGGAAATTTGCTTAACAGAATCGCTTATGGGGCAAATCTGTACAACATAAAAATGGGATCAGTCTGTTTTCAATGCATTCCTATGGCATATTTGTATAAAGGAATATTTGCTTCACATAATTTCATTTGGAACGAATTAATTCCTTTATACAAGGGACCACTGTACATTTTCCACAATTCAGACAGCGGTGCTTGCTTTCATTTAACCCACCCACACTGCAGTGTTCTCTGAAGTAGTTTGCTTTATTCAGCTTGAATGGCTATATCCTTCATCGATTCATTCTCCACTCTCCTACTAAGGAAGCGCTTGATGTGTTTCATATAAATATACAGCGGTACCTCTACTTACGAGTTTAATCCGTTCCGAATGCATACTCTTAAGTCGAACAACTCTTAAGCACAGCAGCCCTATCTAAAAAATTAAATAAGTAGAGCAGACCGCATCTAGAATTTGTAAGGCACCAGTTAAAACGCCAACGGTTTTTCGCTCTTAAGTCGAATTGCTCTTAAGTCGAGCTGCTCGCAAATAGAGGTACCATTGTATAAAACAATCTGTAGGAATCAAGAACCCGGATAAATCCCAGGGGAAAAATACAAGTGGTACAGGATAACAGGGCTACCTCTTCTAAAATATGAGATTTAGCAGACTTTAAAATACCCACTAGCCTAATCTCTGGCATCAACATCTAGCCCAAAGAGCTCCCTTGCACAAGACGCTCAGGGCCAGTCCGGATGATGGGTTTCCACTACTGCAAAGAACTGGATGTTTATTTGCAGTAGTGAATAGTTCACATATTATTCCGATACAATTCCCAACAAATATCAGAATATCCCGCACAATAATTTGATTATTATTTCTGATAGGAAACCCCTGTGGTACCAATTTGGTTGCTTACTGCTGAAACACAGCTCAGAACAAAAACATGCATTGAAAACAAACATAAATATATGAGCAATTTTATTGAACTTATTCTATCGGTGACAGTAGCCAGTAACCTTTCTGATATTTATGCATATGCCTAACTGTGGGAGTTGCTACACATTGCACAGCAATGCCACAAAATGTACATCTTTCTTTGTTGTAAAAGATTAGATTAAGTATTAGATTAAGATCATTGGCAAGTGTCCATGTCAAGAAAGGAAAAGGGATAGGAAGAAACAGTATCTGCAACTTAATTTGAGGATTTTGAAACTTGCTTTCGACAAACTACGTTACATTTTAAAAGAGTTCAGAATAATGTCCAAACCCTGAAATTTCAGATACAAAGACAGCGACTTGGGTTTTGAGTTGTCCAATGTGTTCAAAAGAAGAAATATTCTGTGTCATGCCAAATCCCCTTTCTTCAGGTGATAAAAGTGAATGTGAAGTCCTAATTGGAGGGGAGACAGTCTGCCCCAACGCTGATGTCACCAGCATCCATGCATAGACAAAAGGCAAAGAATAAAAAGGCAAAGAGGGGCTGTCAGCTCACACTGAGACCTATCACTGAAAGAGCAGAAAGACAGTGCCAGTTCTCCTACGTGGAAAAAGTAAGTTTGTTTCTTTGGTTGAGTTTAATTAGTTCTGTGTTTTTCTAATTACTGTCCTGTTTCAGAAAAAAAGGGGCTGAAAAAGGATACTTAATGGCATGCATGTCAACCTGTATTTAGCCTTATCCAAATGTTCTGGTGAGCTGTCTAAATGAAATCACTTGCATTTTAAAAACTTTCTTTGCATTTTCAGATTTTCTGGTTGTTTACCTGTGTCTCCCTGTGTCACATTTTTGTATCCGCTGTCATTTATTTTGACACTGATAACTTTTGTTCCTGCAAAAGCAAAGGTTTACCAATAGGTGATCTAACATTTCAGTTATCCTTTAATCACAGCTAAGGTAACCTGTTTTTGAAGCAAAGCAGTATCACTTCCAATAAAGCCATGGAAACTGGATTTCAACCATGTAGAAATTGCAAGATTTTCAAGGAGAAATCATGCCTGGATGTTTTAGCTGTACTCACTGTCTCATACTATCAATCTTAAAGACCATGGTATAATCAGCAGAAAGCAAATCTAACTGAGGTTTTGGCCAAACACTTCGTCTTTTTCCTCATATCGGCTTTCAGGACAGGCACCCAATGTGTTTGCAGTCAATAAGTAATAGGTCACATTTGGCTAGGCAACTAGACGCTCAGATACAGTGCTGTTAATTGTGTTTGTTGTCTGCACACAACTAGTATCAAGCATCAAGGCAAAGGAAAATGTGCCTGAATGAATGTACCAGTAGCTTAAACAGAAGAAATTTTCACACTCTGATTACTTTCCAGATTGAGTGTTACACAGGGACACACATTCACAGTACAAAAATGAGGATGTTGACAAAATGTAGGTGGTGATTAGAGATGGGTATGAACTGCTGAACCGGTCCTGTTTGGTACTGGTTTGTTTTTCAGCCAAACAGATGTTTGGTGCTTTTGAGCCTCAACTCCTTTGGCAGGCATTCATTCAAAGGCAGCACCTGGAAATGATGAAACAGTGTTTCGTGTTTCGTTTTGTGCCCATCTCTATTTTTTCAGTGCTTCCCTCCCCTGACCCCTCCAGGGACTGCCTCTGAATGAGTGCCTGCCAAAGGAAGTGAGGCTCAGAAGCACCAAACATTTGTTTGGTCAAAAAACAAACCAGTGCCGGTTCGGCAGTTCGTGCCCATCGCTAGTGGTGAGTGTACACGGTAACGCCCTCCCTTGCACAGGTATACACTACTGTCTCCTCTTGGCTCATTTGGACTTCTTCCATCTTGCACCAGCCTCCTTGTTATCATATATGGTGATGTGCTTAAAAAGTCAATTTTTTGAACATGTTTAAAATCTGAAATGCTTCATCCTGTGAACTTT
Source organism: Phrynocephalus guinanensis (assembly GCA_037367245.1). NCBI lineage: Eukaryota > Metazoa > Chordata > Lepidosauria > Squamata > Agamidae > Phrynocephalus > Phrynocephalus guinanensis. Next base: position 9,195,334 of record CM074732.1, on the reverse strand, counting down.
TACACTAAAGAATGCTTGGCTTTCAAATTGTTTAATAGGCATGTAAAATGGCAGAGGAGTTGTCAACATGTGAAATTTTGTGAAGAGGAAAACGTTCACCTTGGGCCTCCACACAATGGAGAAATAATTTGGTGTTTCTAACCAGGCACCAGTTACCAATAACCAATCACAGAAAAGGCCATAGGGCATTTGAGCGATTTATTGTGAAGATGTTATGGGAAAAAGTGAATTTAACTTGCACCTGGTTATGGGAAAAAGTGAAGAGAGCTGTCACCACAGCCCTTCTCCTGCCCCATGCATTGCTCCATGCAATGATGCAGAAACAGCACAGTGACAACATGCTGGGGCTTCATGCAGCCCAATAAGTGAATGCATGGAAATTAGAGAAGACACTTAATGAAGCCTACAGTGGTGTCCACATCATCTGAAAGATATTCCTGTTACAAAAGGATGAACCACTCTGACAGATTCAGGGAGATGACCTCATGTTCCTGAGATCCTTCAGGGGTCCACCGACACCCAGAGAGCTACCTCACAAAACATAGCTTCAAGCCATTACTGGTTTTAAAACAAAAGGTTATCTGGGGCTGTTAAATGAAGCAGGAGATCCTATAACTAACTTAAAAAGTAAATTACCATTCCTGGAGACTTCCAAAGGTTTCAATTCATGGGAGGAAGTGGAAGGGGCGAGCCTTGGACAGCTCTACACAGCCCAGGGCCAGATTTGACTAAATCGAGTTTCTAATAATGATAATATAATAATAACCTTTATTGTCAATGTACAACCAGTGTACAGTGAAATTGGCTGAGCCTCCCTCCCTCCCTCCCTCCCCCAAACAACATCCCACTAAAAAGCCACTCAATCTCATTTCACCCTGTGTGCTTGCTGCACAACTCACCGGCCCCACGAATTGTCTAGTCTAGTTCACTGGGATCGGGGTCGTTAAATTTACCAAATTCCCCACAGATCCCTTCAACCTAATACACAGAGATTAATTTGAATTAATACCTGGCAAACACCACGACATAGCTCAGTAGGGGAAAGCCCATTCCGAAATCATCTCTTCTGAATCATCTTTTTGTTGTTGCTGCTGCTGCTCAGCAGCAGTGGTATAAATTTGTTCTAATCAAGTCGACAACACATACGTCCACTTTTTGCCTGCCGTGACTGCCTGAGCGATGCTCCCAGGGGTGTCAGATCCCCTCAAGTGAGCATCCTTTATTTCCAAATCATTTTTTAAAAGAAAGTCACTGCCTCACACTGAACAACTTTAAAGAAAGAGAGAGGAGGGGGTGGAAACTGACAATTTGCACCTTGTTAGCACTTTACAACACAGGGTCTTATGTATGCTATGTTGTTAATAATTAACATATATACAATTTTGCTCTATGAAAACAAAATGTTCTGCTTTAGCTCCTGCGGACTCCTGGAAATTGTTATCAGGGTGGCTATAGCAATTTCTCCCACAGAAACTCGATTTCCATAGGTATGGATCACAGCGGATAAACCCTTGAGAAGTCACATCATTGGTTGGTCTCATCGTGATGTCATTTTGCATCCTCAGTATGACTGTGTGCAACTTCCCTCAAATATGGGCGGGGGGGGGACATATGCAGTGATGATGACTCCTAAGCAATGACTGCTTATTATGGTCCTCTAAACATTAAAAAATGCACATCAGTTCACTCATAGGTGCTGCCCTCTGAGAACTGGCCTCTTTTCATGCAGATAATAGCACATTTATCCACACCAAAATTATTTTTAATAGGTGCATTGTAAGACACTTGGAAAACGGAGTATCACTAGAAGATAACCTAACAAACAGGTCTGGGTTTGACTTATCAATATTGTCATTCAAAAGGTAATGGGATGCTATCAATGCAATTATATCTAAAGCTGCATACTCTTGTGCTAAGCAACTTCATTAATGTAAGTTGGTTTTCATTTATAAAGTGCATTAGTATTAGTATTAGTATTAGTATTAGTATCAGTATTATAATAAAAATATTAGGCACAGTCAATCAAAATTATAAAAATGCTGACTGGTATTATATAACAGATATGAGTTTTAATTAAAAAAAACTAAGAATCTGTTAAACATCACCTCAGTATGTATGCTGTTCTTAATATTGCTATTTTTTTGTAGCTCTGAAGGTGTTATTTCTGAGATCTGCAACTGCTTGTAATATTGTGTGAAATTTCCTGACATTGTTCCAAAAGCCCCAATGACTATGGGGGACCACTGAAGTGTGTGTCAGCCACAAGCAAGATGTTTTGATTGCCAGTTCTCTGTATTGCTATTGCTATTTTTATTATTGCTGGTGCAATGTGAGTGGAACAAGTCAAGCATCTTTCTTTCTTTCTTTCTTTCTTTCTTTCTTTCTTTCTTTCTTTCTTTCTTTCTTTCTTTCTTTCTTTCTTTCTTTCTTTCTTTCTTTCTTTCTTTCTTTCTCAGCATTTTTGGTGCACAGTACAAACCAAAGAGTCAAGTTCTAAAAATGCACAGCCAATACCTGGCATTTAAATGTTTAGGTACTTCGCCATGTTTGCACTTTCTGTACACTGATCAATGGGACTCCATCCAGCTGTTGACGGCACTGGTTGCTTTTGTTGTTACTACAGCAGTACCTCTTTCAATCAATCAATCAATCAATCAATCAATCAATCAATCAATCAATCAATCAAAAACCTTTAATGGCATAAATAAAACACATATACAAATTTCATTCAGCAGCACCTAACTGAGGTTTTCTAGCAATAACCAAGGCAATAATTGCAACTGACAGTCAAACATAGCTCAGAGTGGGAGTATTGATACAGACTGTGGTGTTTCAACATGGTTCACTATGTATGCCATAGAACCTGCCACTTTCTTCACCCTGTCTTCCACGAGGTCATTTAACATGAATTGCATTATTTCTACATCTGGCCATCTTTTTACCTTAGACAATATTGGGCCCAGGTATTGCATGTGGGGTACAGAGTAGTGAGGGCAATACAAACACATATGTGCAAGAGACTCAATTCCTCCCAAATTGCATGAGCAATTCCTCTTGTTATACGGAATATCCTGGAACCTACCTGCTAATAGTGATGAAGGTATTACATTAAATCTGGCCAGTGAATAAGCTCTGCCGTTTTGTGGTGATTGTAATAAATGAAGATATCTAGCACTCTAGACTTGTATAATTGGAATTAAGTGGTTTAGGGGTGAGGAAGTCTTATTTGCTGCACTCATGAGGTCCTGAGATTCAATATCTAGTATCCTGTGTTTAATTACGTGAAATGCTTCCTTTTAGGGCAGAGAGCCAAGTGATTCCAATGATAGACCTATTATTGAAATTTTCTTTTCAATGTAGTCAAGTTCTTGTGCCCTGACCCGCTCTTGGAGAATTTAGTGTATAAAACCACCCTCTTTATAGTTATAGTGGATCATCAACTAGTATTTGATTGCTCTCAACCATGCCTGAGTTGCTACCATATTTTGGCCTGTTTCTAAACAAAGGGACGCATATGGTATGCATGTCGGTACTTCCAAGATTTTCCGAAGGAACATGGATTGCACTTGTTCCAGAGAATGGTCCCATGCCTTGATCCATAATGGTATGCCATACAACAATGAACTGAGGTATAATCTTTGTATTGAAGTCTTTTAGTGCAGAGGGTACATATCTATTTCCTGTATTATAAAAAAAATCTGTAAACTGCCTGGGTTGTGCCTTTGGCCCATTGTATTGCCACTTTGCGTTGGAGCACCCAGGTATGTTTATAATGAAACATAATACCCAGATATTTGAAATGTTTAACCTGTTCGATCTTTCTTCCAACAAAGATCCACCTGTACAATTTCCAAGATTTAGCAAATACAACAATTTTAGACTTGTCATAATTGAGTTGTAAATTATTGTTACTTAAGAACTCAAGGCATTTGTGCATCAAATGTTTTAGGCCATAGAGAATTTTCGTCATGTCAAGCATGCCTATTCCTGGAATTTTTTTTTCTTCCTACAAGTTTTTGTCTTACGAGGCATTTGTCTTAAGGGGTACCACTGTATTATTATCATTATGCACAGCATCAGTCATTTCCTTAGCGAAACCTCATGCAAGAAATGCTTTCAGTAACACCATTCTTTCTCCCTTGTGGCTGTAGGTTGACTGGTCATTTTCCTAACTGGGAGACGCAAGAAATTTCAGACCAGACAGAAACTTTTAAAGGAATGAAACTGCTCGTAGTCTGCCTTTTATGCTTGCTTCTGGACTGCCTGGTAATTCCTGAAGCTGAATGTCAAATCCTTGAGCAATCCATGGAAATCAGAAGTGAGTTCTTGCAACCCAGGTGACTATGTGTCATGAAAGAGCAGGGAATATATCGAAAATAGTTTCTTTGGCAGGGTTGAAAAAATAATGTCAGTACAAGTTGTTTTTGAATGAAGTGTGTGTGTGTGTGTGTGTGTGTGTGTGTGTGTGTGTGTGTGTGTGTGTGTGTGTGTGTGTGTGTGTGTAGTGGGGGGGTACAGTTGGAAAACCCCAACTGGTACCAACCCCCACCACAATGGTGATATTAAATTAACCTTGTAGAACATTGGTTTTCAATGGGGGCAGTATGACCCCCCACCTGATGGGCAGTGGGAGGATGCTGAGGGGTGGTGAACTTGTTTTGGGCGATAGGGGGCGGTGGGCATGTTTTGGTCTTATAAAGTTTTCACCACTCAAAAGAGGAATGCAATTACCTTCCAGGGCAAAAGTATCGAGTTAAATCAAACAAATTTGGTAATTACTTCAAATTACTTAAAGGTGTTGCCTTTTATAATTCAGTAACCCCCCCTTCCCCATACCCTAAATTACAGGATTTTCACAAAGGGAGCATTGAAATTTTTCCACGCCATAGGGGGGCGGCAGCTTTAAAAAGGTTGAGAATCACTGTTGTAGAATATTCCACCTTGAGTTAATTGAAAGAAAGGCATATTACAAGTAAACAAGCACCAAACTCATTCTCCAAATTACATATTCCTTGAAAAAAATGCCTTTTAACTTAATGTACACTAGATTGAGTGGTACACACTGATCTCGCCTCAAGACATTATCCTGATTAGACTACAGCTTGTGTTTATTTGTTGATATATATATTTCCGTTAGAGCAATCTTTTAGATTCAGACAAGGAAAGGGCTTCCCTCTCTTCCTCTTCCATACGCACTCTGTAAGGAAGCAGAAAATTCAATAACTGGACATGGAGTGGGTACCCAGAAAAAAAAAACAGCTGTTGCCTTGAGACCTAGCACACACACACACCCCCAATGACAATGGTGTTGTTAAATGCATCTCGGAGAAAGACAGCAACAGTAAAAAATATTTTTGAAAGTATTTAAAAGAAAGGGAGAGAGGTATCCACCCCAACCCCTGGGGGTACTACATTTGGCATTTCTAAAATTGATTATTACATGTTGGGTAGTGATGCTTTTTGTGGTCAATAATGTAAAAACTACAGGCACGCCAATAATCCATAAATATCATTATTATATTTCTCCCCTGTCAAATTATTTTTGCAGGCATTCCTGATTGTACAGTGTTTGATTTCCTGATAGTTGCTAAATTGCCAGTGAAAAGACTGCAACATATTTTCTCCTCAAAGTGTTTTAGGATAAGATCCAGTTTTTCAGAGAAAACAATCTGTTTTTAGAATGTAGGATATTGTGCTTCTATATCCATGATTCAAAACACCAGGTAATGGGCTGATACTGCTGCACACTATTGTGGTTGCATTCCCACCAAGAAACAGAATGTCAAACTGAATGTTGATGACACCATGGTCAGCCGTGAAGATGGTCTACACAATACCCTCTTCTGCTCATTACCATGCACAAAGACACATGAAGCATGGGAAAACCCCAGAACCTGACTTCTTTTTCCACTTCCCTTAGGCCCCAGTCTCACGACGATTTTGCTGCTCTTTTTGCTGCAAAATACTGCACAGCAAAAGATTGTGCCTTCACTCCAAAGAGCAGTATTTTGGTACTCCAGCTGACCACGCCCCCAGAAGCACACTTTAACCACAGCATTTTGTACCACCGCTAGGGGTTGTGTTAAAATACTTCTGGTATTGATGCACACTTTTTAACACCTCAAACAAGGTGCGACCCCAGGAAATTCACACCAATTAGATTAATACCCCTTTTCCTGCCACTTCCTGTAGTTCTGCTTTGGTAATCGTTTATGCTACTGAATTGGCGGCATACTGGCACGCCGGCACACTTTTTACTGGCTTTACACCTGCAATTACAATCAATTTTAAGAAGAAAAACTGCTACCTGGCTGCAAAGCAGGTATTCGCCACAAGGGTAAAACAGGGGAAAGATGCACAGTAAGCAAGTCGGGACAGACACAGAGAAGTAAAATACTCCCCCGTCCTTGAGGCGCTAACTGTGCATCAAATGTCACGTGACCGCCTGAAAAAATAGTATGCATCATATTAAGATGCTCAGATAATGATAGTGAGACTGGGGCCTTAGCAAACTACTTCTGTTAAAGCAAATGTTTGGTCTGTTTTTAAAGTTATCTAAGTATTGCATTGTATTGGATTATAAATCCCCAATTACTACATGAATTTGGAGTGCTTCTGCTCCATGCAACCCAGTGCACAGCAGTTCCAGCCATGTCCCCCAGCCTTGTTCTTTGAGGGCCTCTGCTCTTTTAGGCTCAAGAATGAAGCACAACATATTCAGATTTGTTTAGTTTCTCTTTGAGAATGAAAGTAATCGGAAGAGGGTATACCATAGATCAGTGGCTCTCAAGCTGTATGTCCCCAGATGTTCCTGGACTGCAACTCCCAGAAATCCCTTCCAGCACAGCAAGTGGTGGAGGCTTCTGGGAACTGCAGTCCAGGAACCTCTGAGGACCCACAGGTTGAGAATCACTGCCACAGACCATCTTGACTGGTTTAATCAACATTCAGGCTGCCCCCTTTAAGGTAAGGTTTGGTATCCTTTTTCTGGTCTCCAATGCAGCAATACTGCGCCATTTCCTAGCATGATTGAATAATGGATACAGAGGTACCATGACCCACATTCATAAACTAGAGGATTTTGTGTGTGTGAAAAGCTGGATTTACTTGCTATTTGAAATGGAATGTCAAGTATGTATACACTACACATACATTCCAACAGCATCATCCCTCATGCAGAATTTAACCAGTACAAGAAGAATTCCTAGATTCTATACTTTGGTTGCTGGAAGGGGGACAGAACCATGAACAGCTGGAATGTGAATGAAGTCCCTCTGCACCAAAATACTTTGAAGGGCTGCTTTAGACTTAATCAAGTGGTGAAACACAGTGCAACATGCACAGTGGAGAAGCATGTTGCACACGTTTCACAGCCTCTCAACTAAACTAATGTTGCCATGCTCACTCTGAAGAATGCAGATGAGAAAGTTATTCTCCAATTTCTAACCCCGTATTCTTGGGGTAGCCAACCTGAGAGAGAAAAGTTATGTAGACGCCAAAGCTACTAAAGTGTTGTCTGCACGTTTTCCAAAAGACACCCTCAGACATAGACTCAATAAACCCGACTTTTGAAATTAAAAGACAGACTGAAAGAGAGAGAGAGTTGGGAGTTAGCAAAAATGTTAGCAAACGCAGTTGGGAGTTAGCAAAAATGGTCACTGGAAACCAAGGCTAAAATCATCCACACGATACAAAGATGGACAGTGAAGAAAGCAGGGGCAGGATAGCATTAATTCATTTGAAATGTAGACTTAGGAAATGACCTTACAGATACCTCTAACCATCAACAGTAGGTGGTTAAGCAGTCAAGCCTGGACTACCACTCAAGCAAACATGAATAAAGTACAGTGTTGTGCCTTGCACTTATAATGTGAGTACTGAACTGAATAGAAAAGACAATTTTGCTGGGGAAAATTGGATGCGTAGTAGGAAGAGAGGAAGGTGCAGCATGAGGTAGGTATATTCCAAAGGACCCACTGCTGTTTGCAAGACCTTGGCAAAGTTGTTGATGATAGGACTTTGTGGAATTCACTGACTCTTATAGTCAATAACATCAGAAGTAACTTGAGGACACATGCCATCTTTAGAGTGGGTTTTGTGTGTGTGTATTTTTTTAATATTATGTACAGTGATAAGATGGGTAGAATGACTGAGGTACCCAACTACCAATTGGAGACTGTGACAAAATATCACCATAAAAACCTTATGAACATACCAGCATGTTTTCCAAAAGATGTTATTTTTAAATGAAAAAGACCACAGAAACTTGCCTTTTAAATTAAAAAATCAGCTGGGCTGGCAATTAGCAAAGTTTTTTTTACATAAGATTATGACTCCAAGAAGAAAGAGAGTTCTATTGTAACCCCCCCCCCCGTATCATCACAATATATATCTTCAATAAAATAAAAGTATAAATAACACAGTACAATCAAAATAATAAAGAAAACAATAAAGGCATCATTTCCAAGCTCTGCCCAGTGTGCAGATTTGCCAAAGACAAGTAAAAAAAGTAGTATAATCTCTGCTGCATTTGTAGTTGGATCAACCCAGCTAGAAAGTAAATCACCATCTTCTTGAATTGTCTGGAATCTTAGCATACATTAGTCATCTTCAATAAGTTAGCTTCATTATTATTATTATTTTAATATCTGTGCCTGTAGGTCTACAATGAGATGCACAGAATCCCCTTCCAAGCATGAATCCTATTTGGCTGGGCAGGAATTAAAACATTCTTTTCCTATCTGACAGTAAGCAAACTGGCTCTCAACTGACAGGTTCAAAATTTCAGATTGCCCCAGACACCCAGGGGATAGAGAAAGAAGGAGACAAGCTGCACTGTTTCTTGCCAGCCAGCAAACTGGCTCAGCCATTTCATAAACTGGAGCAACCCTCTTGTTTTAGGACTGCGCTCTTTCTGGAGGACTCTCACTCCATTACTTTCTTTAAAGGAAAGCCTAGCTTCTCTTTTCTTCTTTTTTATTTGGGTTGTGATCTTTCCCAGTCACCCTGTGGCTGCCCAAATATCTTCCTTAACCACGCACTCAGCTCTACCCATTGCCAAAGCCACTCTTCTTTCTAATAAGCTTATAGCACACATGCTCAGTGTCATAAGAAACCTTTGAAAGGCCTTTTTAAAGTACTGAATTTCAGTCCCTGCAGCCTCAGTTTTTTCCATATGAATAAAAGCAGGAAGGGGGGGGGGAAACCATCCTCTTTGAAAATTAGCAAGGTTGGTCCTTTCACTGTATGTGAGCTATTGAAAATATGCAGCAGCTTGGGGTCACATGATTCTGAATGGGGTGTGTGTTGAACAGTTGTGATTTCTAAAGCTCCTAAATAAAACCCTTTATCCAAAGAGCCCCACATTTGACAAAGAGCAAGAGAAGGCCACCTGCTACAATTGTGCTAAATTTTAACCCGCATTTAAAAGTTTTATACCTGTATGTTTGTTTGGGCTCACCCCATTTTTAAAATTGACTTACAGAAATCTGATTCGCCCTCCCACACAATATCAAAGGTACACCTGTCATGCACTTCTAATATGGGCATGTTGAGATAGATACCCAGTGTATTGATTCCCAGTGAATACAGCAATGGGCTAAAGCTCTGAAGACCTGGGTTTGAATCTCTGCTCAGCTATAGAAGCAAATGGTGGTGTTGGTGGATTACAACTGGTAAAATAATAATTAGGTGCCTTCAAGTCAGTTCCATCTTATGGCAACCCTTTTCATGGTTTTCCCGGTAGAGAATGCTTAGAAGTGGTTTACCATTTACTTCTTCTGGGGGTGTCCTGGGATTGTGTAGCTTGCCCAAGGCCACATAGGCTGGCTCTTCTCCCTGGAGACACAACAGGGAATCGAACTCCCAGCCTCCAGGTCTGCAGTCAGATCACTAAACCACCGAGTAGAGATGGGCACGAAACGAGCAATTTTTGTTTTCGTTTTCATTTTTTCGTTTTGTTACGTAACAAAACGAAAAACGAATTTTGTCTCCAAAATGAAACGAAATGAACCGAAACAATAGAAATTTTGTTGTGTGTTTCATTTTCATTGCGGCAAATACATTGAACTGTAATGAATGCTAACGAAACAGCAATTTTTTGTTTTCATTTTTGTTTTTTCGTTTCATTACATAACGAAACGAAAATGAATTTTTTTGCAAAAAATTCACAAAAAATGAAAACGAACTGAAATGGACCCCCTAAACGACAAACGACAAATGAAACACCATTTTTTTAAGTCGTGCCCATCTCTACCACTGAGCTATCCAACAACTGCTAAAACCACTCTTTAGGTACTTTGCTCACCTGAAAAGTCCTGTGAGGGTTGATCTAAGTCCTTTCCAGCATGACATCACGTAGTAACAATAGCCACACCAGTACGAAAGTAGATAACCTGTGCTTCTTTTTGGTGGATTCTCAAACCCTCTTGCCCCTTCCCTTCCAGATCCTGATATTGACCCCTCTTGGTACACTGGGCGAGGCATTCGACCCGTGGGACGGTTTGGTAGGAGAAGAGCTGCTGGAGGAAGTGATCAGAAATCTGGCCGCAGGCATCGGCAAGCCTGTTTCCCTTTGGAAGAGAGCAATGAATCACTTCATGATGAAGAATGACACTATCAAAATCAGAATTTGCAGTGGTGACAAGGAAGAGTAGCAACACACACACACACACACACACACACAGTCACCCCCTCTCTCTCACACACATGTCCTCTCCTGAAGCCAAATTAAAAAAAACAGATGGAACTTGCTGCTTGTTTTCTTTTTCAGCTACGAGTAACATTTCACTAAAGAATTTCACCACCTTGTACACACTAACTCTGTACAATGAAGATTCCCGTGATGTGTGGTGTGCAGTGACATGTTTATTGACAAATGGATGCCATTTTACAAACCCTGAAAGATGTTTTCTCCAAAGATATCATAACCTTTGTTTTCAGAGGTCAGCTAGTCATCTTATGTATGTTGCAGGGAAAACAAGGAGGCTTGTGGCACCTTAAAGCTGAACTAGCTTCATTTGCCACACTTCCTGCTTTCATTGGCCATAGCCCACTTCTATCAGATTACATTAAGATTCAGATGAAGCTGAAGGTGGAGATTACAGTCTACAAAACGTTATGATGAATAAAATTTGTTAGCTGCTAAAGTTCCACAAGCCCCTTTTGTTACCTTTTTAGTCTAAATTTTGTCACAGATGGGACAGCAGTGTAAAGGTAAGAAGTGGAGTCAATTTTAAGCAGAGACATAGGCTCTTTTTCTGAGATGCACAAAAGAGTCAAATTAGCATGATATCGGCACTTTCTCCTGGAAGAGATGTCTGTGAAGATTCTCAGTCATCCAGGTGAGGTTATCTGGAAGTTGAGTCGGGGCAACTGGATGTCTTTTCTTGAGAGACCGAAATGTTTCACTACTCTTCCAAGCAGCTTCGTCAGTCAAAATCCAGATTGCTCCTGGAAGCTTATGTTTTCTCTTTTGTTCACCGTTCATTAGAAATTAATATGACAATTGGTTGAAATTAGCAGGTTTTAGCATGAGTTGGTTGAAGCTTCCATAAACATGTGATGGCCGCAATCCGATTTGGATTTTTATCCACAGGAAGTGAAATCATGTAAGTGAGAGTGGCAAATAGCAGCTAAAATAACCAGGTGGAAATCACAAGCCTGATTGCATGCACCTTCTTAATTAGGTGCAATTCAATGTTCTGACTTATTTGATTTGTCTTACTTCACAGTAAAATCCCAATAAGATGTCTAGTCTGGCATTTTAGTAATAATTATTACTGATTTCTTAATAAGATTAAAATTTCTTAACTTAAGGAAATTTTTCAACCAATCACTACCTGGAGCACTAAAGTTTCTGCGCTGTCTTCAAAGGCAATCTGATACAGAATAATGCTCCAGCCTGAATAGCACTGAAGTGTTGATAACTGCTGCTAACTTCTCCTTTTTCAGCCCCCATCTGAATCCCTAGCAAAAACTGCCACTTCAGCATGAAAGGAAATCCATGGATCAGCATATTCCTCCAACCCTGCCCCTCCGCCCCTCCCACCCACATATAAACCCTTCTCAGATAAAATCAGACATTATGAATATTCCTGACCAGTGGCACCTCTGCCTTGCCGTTGCATAAGCTTGCTAGCCCCAATCTAGAGTAGCACTGATTAGTCACTGACTATCTCTGAAACTCAAGGGGCTCTATCACACACAGAGAATGCGGATTAAATTTCAAGATAAAGCGTTTCCAAAAATCTTGTCCCCATGGCCAGTGGGCTTTAAAAAACTGGTTATGCCCCCTTTAGCGAGTTTTCTAAGACCTACTGGAGAAGTTTGGAATTTTTTGCTCCAGTAAAAAATGTGAGCCAGAAGTCTGTGGGAGCTCGCATATGATCTGGTTTTCTGCTCCCCCCCAGCCCCGATAAGCTCATCCTGGGGCTCATTGGTGCTTTTTTATTATTTGACTTTTTTAAATGATCCTCTCCTCCCAGCACTGATCAGCTGGCCTTCAGGCTCTCAGCATTTGTTTAAAATCCTAGCACCCTGGGGCTGGTCTGCAGTTTTTTTTCTAAATCCTTTTACGTGGGAATGGAGATTCCACATGTTCAGTCATGTGACCAAGAAAGAAGAAAAGCTGGACTTTCGCAATATCCAGATCTTCCCCCAGGTGAGATAGTAGCCAAGGTAGCAAGTCAGAAGATGGGTAGCGTAGTTAGTCTGTCAAGAAATCTATGTCCGCAGAGTCAACAACAACTTGCAAGATATCCATGAAATCTTAACTTGACACCTCCACCTTTGTTTTGGTTTCAAAAACAGAGTCCAGAACAAATGGAAAATCTTTTATTAGAAATATCATATCAAATGGAAAGGATATGAAGAAATCTCTTTAATACTCTTGTTCCTGTCAAGATGATCTGTAGAGAATTTGCTAGCCCCCAAATTGTTTATTGTCTCTAAGTAAAAGAGCAAGGCCACAAGGTCTTTTAAAACCCAAGGCCCCTGCATTTTGCACAAAAGGTCTGTGCCTGGAATGACTGTAGTTTCGATTTGTAAAGCTAACCACTCTCTCTCACACACTAACTCACACATGCCTAAGCACAGGATTATCCGATTAAGCAGAATATTTACAACTCCATGCAACGAGGCAACACCTATCATTTTGCACAATGGTGCCATAAGAGCACACAACAAAACCCAGTTACTGCAGATAAAGATTTTCTGTTTTCTCAGTACAGTAATACCTTGGTTTAGAAGCATACTCCATTCCAGAAACCTGCGTGTAAACCAAAGCACTCTTACATCAAAGCAAATTTCCCCATAAGAAATAATGGAAACTCAGATGATTTGTTCTGGGGTCCCATAGACCGCATACTGTACACATAGAATGCCAAAATTCACAAAAGGAGTTGGCTAGGAGTCCACATACACAATATGGTTTGCATACCTGGCTGTGGAATCTCCTCTGCTTGGGACTAACAATTGGATTTAACTTTTGTGGTTTTTATTTATTTATTTAAAAATAATTACAAACAAACAAGCAAACAAACAACAATATTGGTGCACCCCCCCCACCCCCCGGGACCATCCAGTTCTTCCTTGAAATCTTCTCCATCTTCTATTGTTCTGATGTTCTTCTTAAAGTCCTCTTCTCCAGAACTGTGTTGAGATATTCATTGGTTCTCTCCCCTTCCCTTCTGCTAATACAAAGTCTATAAATTTTCCCCAGATATCATAAAAAATATCCTTCTTCATTTCTCCTCGTTTAACTTTTAAGCTACAAGACAGTTTATCATTTATAGCTATATCCCAAAGTTCATTATACCAATCTTCCATTCCTGAGAACTAGTTTGGATTTCCAGTTTCTTGCTATAATTAGTCTTGCAGCTGTCATAAGATTTGCTATTAATTCTTTTGTTCTAACATCATAATCTTTACTAGGTAACAAGGATAACAATGCTATCTCTGGGTTACAATCAATATCTACTTGAATCATCTCTCTTAACTCTAAAAAAACCAGTTTCCAAAACTTTTGAACTACTTCACATTCCCACCAAAGATGCATATATGTACCAATCTTTTTCTCACATTTCCAGCACATCTTAGAGTATCTAGCATTCATTCTGTTCAACCTAAGTGGTGTCAAATACCATCTTAAAACCAGTTTAAAATAATTTTCTTTTATCCTAACCGATAATGATCTCAAGATTCTCATATTCCAAATTTTTCCCCAGTCTTCTTTTTTTATCTCTACATTAAGATCTTGTTTCCAAACCTCTCTCAGAGAATCTAGCTCCTTCACTTCCAATGAGTCCCCTATTATTTTGTATATTTTGCATACTAATCCTTTCTCTGTATTTTCTTGGTTAGATTCAAGCGATAACAAAAACTGTTCAAACTTTGTACATTCTCTAAGTTGACTATTTCTTCTGACCCAGTCTTTTGTCCATTTTTCTAACTGGATATAGTTTATCCATATTAAATCATTGGGTTGCAAAGTGTTTTTATGTCCTGTTTTGTTCTAATTTTACCCAATCAGTCCTTTAATCTAGCTATTTTCTTTGCTTTAAATAGCCCTAAATGATGCTTCAAATTCGTAGGAAATTTTTCCAAGTCTATTACTAAACACAATGGGGAACCCTTCGGTGATAATATTTTTCTATATTTTTTCCATGTAGTCATTAAACCATTCAGGAGGGGGTTCTTAATCTCTACCTTATTTTTAAAATCGCTGAACAAAAACTTATTTATATCCCCCTTTATGTCTAATGACTCTAGCTCCCACCATATTACCTTCTCTGGTTTGAATAAAATTTCCCCCAAACAACTAATTTGATTGGCTATATAGTAATTTCTTAAGTTAGGTGTACCTAATCCTCCTTCTTTTTGAGGTCTATACCACAGACTTTTGTTTATTCTTGATTTTTTACCACCATTACAGTACCTATTTATCATATCTTGGAGAATTTTAAGATCCTTTTCTAAGAACCGAGCAGGTAACATTCCAAAGATAAAGTTGATTTTAGGCAATATCTTCATTTTTACCATTGCTATTCTACCAAACCAAGATAAATTCAATTTAGAGTAACTTTGTATTTTAATTTTCATCTCTTCTTTTAATTTAAACTTTTTTTCTTTAGTCTTGGTGAACTCTTTATAAAGTTCTAGTCCTAATTTTTTGTATTTTAATGTGACAATAATAAAGTGAAATTTGTAACCATATACACACTTGGCTAGCTGTCCCATGACTAGAATAGGTTTGAAAAATAAGAAAGGATGGGGAGAATAAATTAAATAAAATATAAATATAAATAAAAGCAAACCCCTAACCTGCACTCTTCTTTGAAAACGTTCCTGGTTTGTGCAAGGGAGACCTCCATCCTCTCTCCTCCCTCTGTTTTTGAGGCTTGCTTGAGATGGAATGTTCCAGAAAATCACACACTGTCCAGCAGGGAGGGAGAGAGAAAGAGAGAGATACACCATTGGCTCACTTGTGATAATATGACCTGCTCCAGTGCTTGTATAGCAAGACATTGCTCATTGATCAAAGCAAAATTTAAAAGTAATGTTTGCTTGTCTTTCAAAACACTCTTAAACCAATGTGTTACTGTAAAGGAATTCCATTCTGGTGGTCCTTCTGGTAACCTGCTGTGGGAGTGTTGAGTGTTGCATAGAGCTCAGAAGCCTCAATGCGTGGATGAGGCGATGGTGTCAAGAGGAGGGCTTTAGATTTGTCAGGAACTGGAGAACATTTTGGGACAAGCCAAACCTGTTCAGGAGGGATGGGTTGTACTTGAATCATGATGGGACCAGATTGCTGGCACTCAACCTCAAAAAGGCTGCAGAGCAGCTTTTAAACTGATAACTGGGGGAAAGCCGACAGGAGCTGAGTGGCATCTGGTTCGGAACACCTCGTCCCTGGGGAATGAGGTTGGAGAGGGTAGAGAATCACATAGAGATGACATAGCAGGTAGAGATGGGCACGACCAGGGAAAATGACGTTTCGAGTTTTCGATTGTCGGGACGGGTCCATTTCGGCTCGTTTCCGTTTGTCGAGGAAATTTTCAAAAATTTGTCGTTTCCGTTTGTCGTTTGTCGTTTGGGTTGGGGTTGGGGTAGGGGTAAGTGCGCTGACCCACTAAGAAGGGAAGCAAGGGAAGCGTTTCGTGGAGCCGCCGCGTACCATACATTTACATTACATTATGTTAGGGTGGGGTGGCAGAGGCACCTCTCTGGGTGCCTCTGACTCAGTAAGAAGGGAAGCATAGTAGCGTACTGCCGTACAGGTTAGGGAATGGGATAGGGGATAGTGGGCTCTGCGAGGCACCTCTCTGGGGGCCTCACTTTGACTCACTAAGAAGGGGAGCGTACTAGCGTACTGACATACAGGTTAGGGAATGGGATAGGGGATAGTGGGCTGTGGGAGGCACCTCTCTGGGTGCCTCTGACCCACTAAGAAGGACAGCGTACTGGCGTATGGGTTAGGGTTGGGTTAGGGTTAGGGTTAGGGTTAGGGTTAGGGTTTATGGGTTTTTAATGCCCTCTCCGGCACACCCAGAAGTCTCAGTCAAAACCTGGCCATGCGATTGGTGGAATGGGTCCAAAAATTTGCATGGTCCCATCCCATGGCCAGCCCATCATTGTGCATGCGCAGGTGTAAAAAAATAAAAATAAAATAAAATAAAATAAAATCAATTGAGACATTTTATTGCAAGAAAAACCCACTGCTGCTACTATTAAAAATCAGGCATTTAAAATACCTAATTTTCAAATGTTTCTGTGGTGCTTTGGTGGGTTTTTGGACCACGATTTAAAAATAAATATTGTGATCGCCATTTTGGATCCCCCCCCCACCGCATGGCAAATGGAGACGACGAGGATGCCCCCCCCAGCCTGGTACCAGCAGCCCAGGACAGGAGAGGGGGGGAGGCCGGGGACCCCCCAGAAACCACCCCTCGGTACGTGCCCTCACTGAGGCAGGCATATATTCGCCTGCTTTTATGGCTGGGAATCGGGGGGGTTAACTTTTTTTCTGTGCTGCCTGGCATCGCGCTATTGCCGCGATGCCATGAACGACAACGAAAAATCAGACCCAATTTTTCTTTTTCGGTTTGAGTTCGAGTTGGAGCGGAGTAATTCTCGTTACCGTTACCCGTTACGTAATGATAACGAGAACCGAAAACGGAAACGAGAATTTCGCCTAGTCGTGCCCATGTCTAATAGCAGGTATTAGCACTGGGAGAATAATAGAATGTGATAGTTTGTCTACTGAAAATAAAAGCTGTCGGGGGGGGGGAACAAAGCAGCAGCAGCTGTTGCAGAACCCACTGTACAGGTGCTTCTACACCAATGCTCGAAGCCTCCGAGCAAAGATGGGAGAACTTGAACATTTAGCAGCTAGGGATAACATAGATATAATAGCCATAACAGAAACCTGGTGGAATGGGATACAGCAATCCCAGGCTATAAACTCTATCGAAGGGATAGAGAGGGGCGGGTTGGAGGGGGAGTGGCCATCTATGTCAAAGAAGGGGTAAAATCCAGCAGAATGGAGATTGACAGAGGGTCTGACTCCACCATAGAATCACTGTGGGTTAAACTACCAGGTCCAAGGAGTGCTGTGATAGTTGGGGTATTCTATCGTCCACCAGATCAAAAACTTGAGGGGGACCTTGGAATGAGGAGAGAAATCATGGAGGTGTCTAAGAGGGAGAGGATAGTAATCATGGGGGACTTCAATTATCTCCACATTGACCAGAATTCACCAGAATTTTATAAGATATTTAAATCAATGTTAATACCTAAGCTAAAGAAGCTTTATAATGAGATATTGGAAGGAGGGCAAGCCCCAATCTCCTGAAAACACTTGTTAACTATTTTAATTCTTAAGCCTAATAAGGATCCAACAGCTGTCGGTTCCTATAGACCAATATCTCTTATAAATCAAGATGCTAAGATTTTCACAGCAATTCTAGCCAAAAGAATGTATACCTTTATAGATAAATATATCAAAGAAGATCAAACTGGTTTTATTAAGGGTAGACAAATGTCGAACACTATAAGAAATTTGAATGTTCTTTATGAGATGGGAAGATTGCAAGATAAAGCACGTATTCTATCCTTAGATTTATTTAAAGCTTTTGATTGTGTTCAATGGTCTGCGTTAGAACTTTTATTAGAGAAATGGGGTTTTGAGTGAAAATTCCTAGGTGTAATAAATCAACTTTACTCAGATAGTACTTCGTCAATTATAGTCAATGATGGGATGACAGAACAGATTACTTTAGGCCAGGGGTGCCCAAACTTTTTGTAAGGAGGGCCAGATTTGGTTGCTGAGAATGTGTCAGGGGCCGGTTGCTCCCCGACCCTGCCACCCCACTGCAAGCCCCACCCACTGACCCATACACCCCACCCACTGACCCCTTGCAACCCCACCTGCAGGAAGGAAGGCGGGGACCAAGGGAGGGAGGGAGGGAGGTGGAAACCAAGAGAGGAAGGACGGAAGGTCGGCAACAAGGAAGGGAGGGAGGTGGAGACCAAGGGAGGGAGGGAGGAAGGAAGGTGGGGACCAAGGGAGGGAGGAAAGAAGGAAGGTGGGGACCAAAGGAAGCACAGGGAGCCGTGGCCACAGGTCGCCCCTTGGAAGAGGTGATCTGTGTGACCTTGCACCCCCAGCTCCCCAGCGGTGGCGACGGCTTGCCCGCCAGCCTACCCCAAAGCTCCTTGGCGGTGGCAGAGGTCCACTGGCCTGCCCACCCCCACCCCCGCTTTCCCCTGAGGTGCCGGTAGCGGCAGATCGCCCGTCCGCCCAGCCGCCCAAGCTGCCCGGTGGTGTCAGTGTTGGCAGAAGATTTTAAAAAATGGGACGAAGGTGGGGGAGGGAGGGGCAGGCCAGCCAGCCGTGGGCCACTCAGAATGGCCTGACGGGCCAGATTTGGCCCCCGGGCCAGACTTTGGGCAGGCCTGCTTTAAGCCAAGGAACAAGACAGGGTTGTTCTTTGTCACCAGTTTTGTTTTGCATTGTAATAGAGCTACTCGCAAATGCAATAAGGGACGAGGAACGAATCAAAGGTATGGGGAAGGAGGGGAAGATTAAAATCAGCTTGTTTGCGGATGATGCCTTGATAAAAATAAAAATCTGTTAGAAAATATACCAAGAATAAAATTACATTTAAAGGAATTTGGCGAAACAACTGAGTTATGTGTAAACTGGCAAAAATCAGAAATTATGTTGTTTAATCATGATAAACAAGATATGGAGGAGATTTCCAACTATGGATTGAAAATCTGCAAATATATGAGATATTTAGGGATACTTTTAGATAAAGATTTGCTTAAGACCAAGGAACGAAACTATATCAAATTAAAGGAAGAGATCAGAAATAAACTACAAAATTACTCCAAATTAAACCTATCATGGTTTGGCAGAATAGCATTGGTAAAAATGAAGATACTTCCTAAAATTAACTTCCTTTTTAGAATGCTACCCATTCAGTACACAGAAGCTGAAATTAAAGCTTATCAAGATCTGATAAACAGATATTGTAATGGAGGTAAAAAAACAAGAATAAGTAAAAGCTTTTGGTACAGATCACAAAAGGAAGGAGGCATAGGTATACCTAGCCTTAGAAACTTTTATACAGCTAACCAGCTTAGTTGTGTGGGGGAAGTATTATATAAAGCAGAAAAAATAATATGGTGGGAACTTGAATCAGATGAGCTAAAGGGGGATATGAATAAACACTTGTTCAGTTTCCCTAAAAAAAAAGATATCAAATTAAAAAAACCCTCCTGAGGTCCCTATTAACCACTTGGACAAAGTACAGAAGGAAATTGGCTCCGGAAGTATCCCCTCTCAGTTTGGTAATAGATTAGGAAAATTTCCCCATGAATATGAAGAAATATGGAGAATTATTTAAAACAATGAAAGTGGCAAGAGTAAAAGAGTGGATTAACAAGATGAGAACAAAGAAGGATATTAAGCGCATATTACAAGCTAAGCATTTAACTTGGTTAAATTATGCCCAGTTAGAAAGCTGGATGAAAGATTGGATAAGGAGAAATACACAACTCAGAGAATATACAAAGTTTGAACAATTCTTGTTAACATATGAACCAGAGAAAGGAAACACAGGGAAAGGAGCAATAGGTAAAATATACAAAATAATCGAGGACTCACTAGAGGAAAGGGAATAAGATACAATAACAGAGGTGTGGAAGCAAGTCATTGGTAAATAAATAAAAAAAAGATGAATGGAAAAGAATTTGGAATATGAGGATTTTACGATCATTATCCGTTAGACTAAAAGAAAATTATTTTAAAACAATTTTAAGATGGTATATGACACCAGTCAGACTGAATAGAATAAATTCAAGATATTCTAAGTTTTGCTGGAAATGTGAAAAAAAGATAGGCACCTATATTCATCTTTGGTGGGAATGTGAAATAGTTGAAAAGTTTTGGCAACAGATCTTCAGTGAGATAAAAGAAATACTACAAGCTATTAAATGTAAGCCAGAAATTGCGCTATCACTACCACTTACTAATGAATACGATATAAAAACAAAAGAATTAATTGCAAATTCTATGACAGCAGCAAGACTGATTATAGCTAAAAATTGGAAACTGAAATTAGATTTTAAAATTGCCAACTGGTATAAGGAAGTGTGAGATATAGCTTTAAACAACAAATTGTCCTGTAGTATAAAAGTTTTGCGAGGGGAAATGAGCAAGGATATATTTTATGATATTTGGGGAAAATGTATAGATTGTGTACTATTAAAAGGGCAAGGGATACAACCGTCATACAATCCAACACAGTTCTGGAGAAAAGGACTCTAAGAAGACAACTAGAAAAAAAGAAGATGAAGAAGGAAGAGAAGATAAAAGAACACTGGATGGTCCTGGGTGTGTGTGTTGGGGTGCACTTTGTAGTGTTGTAATATTTTTGTTTATTGTATTGTTTATTGTATGTTTGTTTATTTTTAATTTAAAAAAATTCAAAAAAATAAACTACCAGGTCCAAGGAGTGATGTGATAGTTGTGGTATTCTATCGTCCACCAGATCAAAAACTTGAGGGGGGGCCTTGAAATCAGGAGGAAAGCAAAAGCAAAGCAAAGTGTTCTGCTTATATACCGCCCCATACCACTACAAGTAGTCTCTGGGCGGTTTACAATTTTAATTACAGTGTGCAGGCTACACATTGCCCCCCAGCAAGCTGGGTACTCATTTTACCGACCTCGGAAGGATGGAAGGCTGAGTGAACCTTGAGCCTGCTACCAGGGATTGAACCCAGGTCGTGAGCACAGTTTTACCTGCAGTACAGGCATTTAACCACTGCGCCATTGAGGGGTCTAAGAGGGAGAGGATAGTAATCATGGGGGAGTTCAGTTATCCCCACATTGACTGGGCCAATGCGAGCTCTGGGCAAGAAAGAGAAACTGGGTTTCTTGACTTGCTGAATGACTGTGCCTTAGAGCAACTTGTTCATGGAGCCCACCCAAGAACAGGCAACTCTGGATCTAATACTGTGTGATACTCAGGACCTGATCAGGGATGTGAATGTCACTGAGCCTCTGGGGAACAGTGACCATGCTTCAAACTCCTTTGCCATGCATGTTGGAGGAAGAGTGTCAAGCAAATCAGACATAAAAACCCTTGATTTTCAAAGGGCAAACTTCCCTCAGATGAGGAAACTAGTTAGAAAGAAATTGAAGGGGAAGGTTAGAAGAATCCAATCTCTTCAGAGTGCATGGAGCCTGTTTAAAACAACAGTAATAGAGGCCCAGAACAAGTGCATACCACAAAGAAAGAAGAGCTCATTTAAGTCCAAGACATGGTTAACGAGTGGAGTTAGAGAGGCTCTAAAGTGCAAGGAGAGGTCTTTCTGTAAATGGAAATCCTCCCTAAATGAGGAAAATAAAAAGGAACACAAACTCTGGCAAAATAAATTTGCAGAGATATTAAATGAATTATTTGCATCTGTCTTCATGACAGAAGACCTCGGGCAGATTCCGCTGCCTGAACAGCCCCTCTTGACTAAAGAATTAAATCAAATACAGGTTAAAAGAGGATGTTTTAGGACTAATTGATAAATTGAAGATTAACAAGTCACAGGGCCCAGATGGCATCCACCCAAGGGTTATTAGGGAACTGAGAAATGAAATTGCAGATCTCTTAACGGTAATATGCAACTTGTCTCTTAAAACGGCCACAGTGCCAGAGGACTGGAGGATAGCGGATGTCACACCAATTCTTAAAAAAGGAAGGAGGGGGGACCCGGGAAACTACAGGCCAGTTAGCCTTACATCTGTCCCAGGGAAGATGGTGGAAAGCCTGGTACTTCAAGGACCAGATGCAGGGGAATGGTATCAGGAGACAGATATCTAGTCTCATGCGCTCCCAAACACATCTGGTGGGGGCACTGTGAGATACAGGAAGCTGGACTAGATGGGCCTTTGGCCTGATTCAGCATGGCTCTTCTTAGGTTCTTATGTTATGTTAATTCAGCTTAGAAATTGAACAGTTAACCTTGCCCCATTCTCATTAGTCATAAATGGTCGTTTTTCAGAGCCATGGAGAGAACTGAGTGTTGAAAATGGCCAGTCTAATCAATGGAAGGACAGTGCCAGGAGAACACGAATAAACAAAAAAGGGCAGACATCAGACACCAGGTCCCCCTATTTCAGTAAAGCTGGCACTCAGTTGTTATCATTGCCAGTGATTTACCAGATACTGGAATCATGTTCCCAAATGGCATCAAAGCTTTGTCTACAATGACAAAAATGAAGACTGGGTAACAGCTAGAATGGAATGGAGCAGCATGGGGATGCCTTAATTTTAAAAATGATGTCAAAAACAGTGGTGATGCTGGACAAATACCCAAATGATACTTTAGACCTCAAACTCAATGAATATAACTCTTGTATTTATCTTTTGTTTGTTTGTTTGTTTGTTTGTTTATATTTGTCACGCCCATCTCCCCAGAGGAGACTCTGGATGATTGACAATATAAAATACAATAAAACAATAAATATTGAAAAATCTAAAAAACATCTAAAGATATGAAGGCAACAAGCAAAAACAAAACAAAACTGCAGGAACAATATTCTGGCACCCGTTCAGAAATTTGATACTGTAAAAAACAGCCTAAAACAGTTTTCCTTAGGGCAAAGTTTTCCTCAGGACATATTTGTCCATTGCAAAGACAACGCTGGTGTTTTCAGTTAGGGCAAAGCGATGCCACCATTAATGATGATGCAAACGGCCTTGCAGATTCCCTCTAAGGGCCTAAGCAACCTTACGGGAACTGGTCATAAACACTTTAGGGTCTAAGGAAACTTGCAAGGCCTTTTGCAGGGAAAAAGATAATGGCTTTCCTTTGACCTAAGCAAAGCCACTGGCACCGTATTTGCAAAGGCAAGCTTACTTCACGTAGGACCTAAGGAAAACTGGCTTCCCTTTACAAAGCTGGCATCAGTGGCTTCACTGGCCCTGTGAAGAGGTTCTACGTGCGGTTGATGGCTTCCCTCTTCTTGAACTTGCTCCCTGCTCAACAGTCAGATAAACCTTCATATCATATCTAGTGAACTGAACAATCAGTTAACAAAATAATAGCATTTTCATTAGCCACAAATGATCCCATGTACTTAGCATGTACCTCAACAATTTGCAAGTGGAAGATAAAACCATATTGAAGGAGGCATTCTGTTTGCTATGAGAGAGAACTGACAGTGATAATACCAAGAAATCATGCTCCCCCCAATAATAATAATAATAATAATAATAATAATAATAATAATAATAATAATAATAATAATAATAATAATAATAATAATAATAATAAAAAATTATTATTATTATTATTATTATTATTATTATTATTATTATTATTATTATTATTATTATTATTATTATTATTATTATTATCTTGGTCTGCCATCTGTCTACATGCACCTTTTATTGTGTTTTAATTGATTTTATTATTGTTCATATGCTGTATTTAATTCCTGTTACAACGTTCCTATATTTCCTCCACCCTTCCCTGTTTTTGATTGATACTGGTTTGGGTATGCACACTTTCTCAATTGTGCATTTTATTCTCTATTGTTCATTGTCTATTTTATTTATTTATTTATTTATGCCAATAAAGGTGTCTGACTGACTGACTGACTGACTGTATTTAATTGTTACAATTTGCGTGTTGTTAACCACCCGGAGTTCCTTCAGGAAGAGGGGCAGCATATAAGCCTTAAAATAAATAAATAAATAAATGTTCAGGGGTCTTGGTCAGTGTGCAAACTAATATACTTAGATGATACACTTTCTTTGAACTGAGACCACACTTTTTAGATTTTTAAACTGAGGCCTGAGAAAAAGCAAACAGGAGCTTCCACTATGGGTCATACTGTGGGTCATAGAGAGAGAGAGACTGATTATTGCTCATGCTGTCTCTGAATGATGAGTACATGTTGTGCGCTGTGTTGCTTATCTCACTGGGTGTCACTCTGTCCCTAGAATTTAACAAGGATGGTAGCGCTTAGTTCCCAGGTTAGACTTGGGTATGGTTGTCATGGAGATAATCAGATAGAATAAGGGTTAAAGCTGTGGGTGCCAAACCAAGCGTTTGTTGCTTCCAGTGAACCATCCTGGCTCATTTTATACTATGGAGACTTTGAGGGCAAGAAAAGGGACGCCTTCAAACCAAGGCATTTACCGCCCACTATAGGCAGGCAGTCACAGAGGTCTCTCTTCATACTTTTTCCTACAGAGAAGCTGCCCAGAAGAACTGATTTACAAATATGAGACTCTTTTGAGGCAATGGGCCTCCTGGCAAGGAGCAAGACTTCTTCCTTCCTCTCTGGGCCATATCCTGGAAAGAAGCCGGAGTAGAAAGGGTCCTAGCTACCTCAAAGATTGAATCTCACAGTATGAACCAGCTCAGGTGCTGAGGTCATCAGGAGAGGCCTTCCTCTCCATCCCCCCACCCTCACAGGTACGTCTTGTGAGAAAACATGAAAGGGCTTTCTCAGGTGTGGTGCCCAGACTCTGGAACTCCCTCCCACTAGAGGCCAGGACTGCCCCATCTGTGCTGTCTAGTCGCTCTCTTCTGCACCTTTTCCAGTTCCACTATGTCTTTCTTGAGATGTGGTGACCAGAATTGTACACAATACTCCAGGTGGGGCCTTACTATTGTTTTGTATAATGGCATTATAATGTTGGCTGTTTTATTTTCAATCCCCTTTTTGATAATCCCTAGCATGGAATTGGCCTTCTTCACCGCTGCCACACACTGGGGAGACACCTTCATGGAGCTGTCCACCAACACACCAAGATCTCTTTCCTGATCTGTCACGGATAACTCAGAGCCCATGAGTTGATAGATGAAGTTTGGATTTTTTGCCCCAATATGCATTACTTTACATTTAGTTACATTAAAATGCATTTGCCATTTCTCAGCCCATTCCCCCAGTTTGGAGAGATCCTTCTGGAGCTCTTCACAATCTTCTCTGGTTTTCACCACACGGAAAAGTTTTGTGTCATCTGCAAACTTGGCCACCTCACTGTTCATCCCTGTCTCCAGGTCATTTATGAACAGATTGAAAAGCACCGGTCCCAGGACAGAGCCCTGGGGCACACCGCTTTTCACTTCTCTCCATTGTGAAAATTTCCCATTGACACCTACTCTTTGTTTCCGGGATCTCTACATGTTTTAAGATTTTCTCTTGGATGAGGCTTTCCACCATCTTCCCTGGGACAGATGTAAGGCTAACTGGCCTGTAGTTTCCCGGGTCCCCCCTCCTTCCTTTTTTAAAAATTGGTGTTGCATCCACTATCCTCCAGTCCTCTGGCACTGTGGCTGTTTTAAGAGACAAGTTGCATATTACCATTAAGAGATATGCAATTTCATTTCTCAGTTCCCTAATAACCCTTTGGTGGATGCCATCTGGGCCCAGTGACTTGTTAATCTTCAATTTATCAATTAGTCCTAAAACATCGTCTCTTATAACCTGCATTTGATGTAATTCTTTAGTCAAGAGTAGACATGGGCACGACCAGAAAAAAATGACGTTTTGAGTTTTCGTTTGTCGGAATGGGTCTGTTTCGGGTCGTTTCCGTTTGTCATGAAATTTTTCAAAAATTTGTCATTTCCGTTTGTCGTTTGTCGTTTGTCGTTTCCACTGCGATTTAGCGCAATTTGACTTCCCAGAGCATAGGGGCGTCCTGCAATCAGGGCCGGTGCTAGGTGTTTTTGTGCCCTAGGCGGCAGGCGGGACGGGGGGGCGGGCGAGCTGGTGGGTGGGGGGGGCGCGGGCGGTGGCGGCACGGGCGGACGGGCGAGTGGGCAGTTAGGATATCACTTAGGATAGAGGTTCTGTTCTTCACTTGCACCCCAAATGTGTGTGTGCAAGCAAATTGAAGTTGGGAAAATAGAAAATAAATGGTAGTATATAATATATTTTTAAAATAAATCCACACCTCCCACTCCCAGTCGAACCTCCCCCTTTATCCAATATCAGAAAAAAAATCCTCACAAATTGCCAGAGAATAAATAAAGAATAAACTGCTATTCCCTTCAGCAGACAAAGCTGCAGGGAATCAAAGAAATTATTTTCTAAATTCAATTCCCTCCCTGCCTGCCTAACTTAAATCCTAAAGCCTCCAGCCTCCCTCCTCAATCTCGATCGGATCACACCAGCACCAGCAGCCAGCCCTCCTCCCTCAATCACATCCATACACCCGACTGCGATTTCTGGAAGGTGCCTTGGCTTTTTATGCCCTCTGAGACATCCAGAAGTGTCAGTCAAAAATGGTGATGCCATTGGTGGAATGGTTCAAAATATTTGCATGGTTCCATCCCATGCCCAGCCCAAATGGGCAGGTCTAAAAAAATAAAAAATAAAATAAAATAAAATAAAATCAATATGACATTTTATTGCTATAAAAAACCCACTGCTGCTACTATTAAAATTCAGGCATTTAAAATAAATAAATTTCACATGTTTCTGTGGTGATTTGGTGTGTTTTTTTACCACGATTTCAAAAGAAATATTGCGGTCGCCATTTTGGATCCCCCCCACCGCATGGCATGGCGAGACTACGAGGATGCCCCCCCCAGCCTGGTGCAAGCAGCCCAGGACAGGAGAAGAGGGGGCAAAAGGCCGGGGACCCCCCAGAAACCACCCCTCTGGTAGGTGGCAAAGCCTCAGGCAGGCATATTTTCACCCGCTTTTTTGGCCGGGAGTCGGGGTTTTTTAAAAAAACTTTAAAAAACTTTTTCTGTGCTTCGCATTGCGCGATCACCACAATGCCACAAACGAAAACGAAAAACCCAACCAAATTGTTCTTTTTTCGGTTCGAGTTCGAGTTCTGACGGCTTAATTATCGTTACCGTTTCCGTTACATAACAGAAACGATAACTGAAAACAGAAACGACAATTTCGCCTAGTCGTGCCCATGTCTAGTCAAGAGTTTAGTTGAGGCACTCAAGGTCCACTGCCCTCCCAACCTGTTTTCTGAGGGCTCCTGCCGAGTTGTCAATCGCTGGACCCCTTTAAACCTGGTCCAGTCGGTACCAGCGGGTCCCCCGGTACTGACTGGGCTGGGTTTAAAGCAGTCCAGTGATTGACAGCCCAGAAGGATTCCTCAGAAAATGCTAGGAAAGGCTGTTCCTGGAATTGAGCTGCCCTCCCTAGCATTTTCAGAGAGCTCCTGCTGAACTGTCATCGTCTGGGCCCCGTTAAAAATGGCCCAGTTGCCACCAGGGGTTCTCTCCAGTGCCAACTAGGTCATTTTTAAAGGGGTCCAGCCGATGACAGCTTGGCAGGATCCCTCTGAAAATGATTGGGATGCCAGTTTGGTTTATCTGGAAAGACTTCCTAATTCTTAGAAGAGCATGACAACTGAGCCATGCTGAGCCATTACTTCAGGAGGTAATGGAGACCTTCAACTAAAAGTGAGACCGATACCCTCTGACTTTGATTCCTGCAGTAAACAGGCATCTGGGACCTGATGGCTTTATAGGGCCCTCCCAACTACATCATTCGATTCAGTCTATGGTTCTATGAACTCCAACACCCCCAGTCCCCAGTCATCCCTCCTGGAGGCTTATATAGCTGCAGCCTCATGTAACAAAGCAGCCAAACATTCTGCCTTAATGTGATGCTATTCAGTTTCCCCCACTTGTTTCTCAGAAGCTTGTGTTTCCAACCCACAGCTGCATGATGTGTAGGAGGAGGAGGCTGGCATGTATCTGGCACCCACTCTGCGCACCGTGCATTTCAGTTTCTCCTCGGTGGTGCCTGCCGAGTCCTGGGATGGCACTCCAATGACATTGAGCTGTGCAAGAGGTTGCCTTGGCCTGCCTGTGTGAGCGGCAGTGGCGCTTCCATGTTATGCCACAGCTGCACACACGCCTCCCCCTTCCCTAAAGGAATGACCTATATTTGCTGCCGCAGTGAATCTGTGTCCTCTGCTGAGGCGACGCCTTATGAGCACGGGGGGGGGGGGGGAGGAAACAAGCATCACTCCCAGTGGCTGCTTCTTCCTCTCCTTCAAATGAGCACCTTTGACTATTGATCTACGATGTGATGATCTATTATGCATCCCAGCCCACATGCTCCCCACTGGTACATGTTTCAAATGCACCAATGGCAGAAATCTATGGAAGCAGCATCTTCTTTCTCTTAGGACAACCCTTGCACAAAAAGTTCAAGTTCAGAGCTGCTCGGAGCTTCCTTTGATGCTGCTGTGTGTGGGTCACTTATGAAATGAAGGTCAATGCCAGATACCAGCTTCACAATTAGCACATAATGAAATGCTGTTGGTGCCTCCTTCTGTTGAATTAAGGGTCAAAGGAGACGTGACAATGAGCCTGCCTTTGGAAGCAGAGCTCCTTTAAGAGGTTGGATTGATTTGGTTGGTCTATTTTGAGGTTCACCGTTCTGCAAGTGGCAGGCTAGCTTGATTTTACATAGAACAGCATGAACTTGATTTGGAAGTTTATTGCGGAGACCTCCCAGCTTAGAAGGATTGCAGTTTTGGAAGGGAAATGAGCTTGGATAAGCAGACTTGAATCCTCTCCCTTTTACAGCCCCTGCCTGAAATTCCCCTCCGAGGTCTTCTTGAAGAAAAGGCGAGGAGAAGAGAGTACTGCCCAGCAGGACGAAACATTAAGAGGGAGTGCTGATTACAAGCCTAAGACTTTCCTGAAATGGATCTTGGAAAGGGAAGTGTGTGAGAAAAATTGACTCATGCTATTCCTTTTGGAACAAATATTTATTTCTGGTTCTATTCAGTCCAAACCTGGCTGGACAGTTCAACATTATGGAACATGAGCGTTTGACTCCCCACCGTGGCTCCCAGTAGAAGAGTTGGCTTGTATAGTCCTGGCCAAACTGCAGAGTCCCCAGGGGACTTCCGATGCTTCATGTTTTGAAACAGCTTGGAAAGACCCCAGTCTGCAGCTGGCCTTTCAAGTAGGGACTGACACATGACTTGAGGGGAATGTGATGCAGACTCAACAGGTTTGCCTGGCTGCTATCCAACTTTTATTCATTTGATTTTATTTATTTGATGTATACATAGCCTTATTAGCTCATGAACTGCCGAAGGAAGTTTGGAAATCAAAAGTCACACATCTCCGAGATATCACAAGGCATATAACATACAACGTACAGCCGTTTTTTAAAATCATAAAAAGAAGAAGAGAAGGGGGGGAGAGAAATATATAATATTAATATCATCCAGAATACTTGGTTGTTAAAAGGAGCTCAGAGTAATTCTGTTTTGAACAATTTCCTGAACTGCTCAATAGCTCTTCCTCCTTGATAGGGAATCGACTTCATGTTCCATAGGGTCCCTTCCATCTCCGCAGTTGTTGTTGTTGTTGTTGTTGTTGTTGTTGTTGTTGTTGTTGTTGTTGTTGTTGTTGTTGTTGTTGTTGTTGTTGTGCTGACTCTCCACTGTCCTCTATTTGGGGTGCAGCAAATGGAAGAATTTCCATGATTTCTTGCTTTGAAGCGTAATTTAGAATCTCTTGGTGTGAGGAGTTGGTGTTCGACTTTAATTTACTAAGCCATTAAAATTTCAGCAGTTCCAAAACCTGAAATGTTATTTGAATTTAAATCCCAACATTTAAGTTTTCGGAATTACCGAGATCGAGTTAGCCTGTATTTCATCCCCCTGCCCTGACTGTTAAAACTACATACACCACTTCTTTTGGCTTCTATCAACAAAAGTGTAACATGCACAGATGTGCTCTCCTCTCTCACATGCACACAAATGCACCTCTCTCTCTCTCTCTCTCTCTCCCTCTCTCTCTCCTCCAAGAACTGAGAAGTTACTGAGATGGTATGCAAGAGTTTGATTTCCTTTGGATGACAGAGTGCTGGGATTTTACAGTATATTATATTTACAAATAAGCAGCAGAACCTATTAAAAGCAAAGAGCCCCTCCGTGGATAAGAAATGCCTAGTAACAGTAGTTTGTGCATGGAGAATCTTCGAAACTGACTACTGTAATTCACTCTTATCGGAACATCTTTCTTGAAAATCAGCTACTCTACTTAATCCATGATGCTAAATGTGGATGGCTACACTGAGGGAGGCCAGAAAGGCAAAGACAAGGAATTGGGTTTTCTTCCTAGCACCCCTGGAACAGGTTCCTAGTGGAGATACAGCATGCTCATTCCCTCATGACGATGATGATGATGATGATGATTGATGATGACAGCAATGATGACAGTAACAACTGGAACATACTTCAGTGGTCCCCATCATCATTGGGGCTTTGGGAACCATATCAAGAAATTTCATGTAGTATTATATGCAGTTGTAGATTCCAGAAATAACAACAGAGCTACAAAAAATGGCAATGCTGTACCTTTTATTAGGAACATCCTTAGGCTTTTTGTTAAATATATGTTATATAACACCACTCTGTGTTTTTATAATTTTGATTTACTGTGCCTGATATTTTTACTACTACTACTACTACTACTACTACTACTACTACTACTACTACTACTACTACTAATAATAATAATAATAATAATAATAATAATAATAATAATAATAATTTTTCCAGAACATTATGTGGTGACTAGAGATGGGCACGAAACAAAAAAATGGCGTTTCGGTTTTTCGTTTGTCATTGAGAGGTCTGTTTCAGTTCGTTTCTGTTTGTCGGAAATTTTTTCAAAAATTTCGTTACCGTTTTTCGTTTTTTCGTTTGTCGTTTCTACCTGCTTTTTGCACGATTTTTAAAGCATTTCCGTGCTCAGGCATCCCCCAACGCCCCAGACCAGAGGGAAAACACTAAAAAAATGGATGCTGGCAGAGACACAGTATAGACTAGGTATGCAGGGAGGCTGCAAAGGCAGCGGCGGGCGTTGCCCAGGGTGCAAGGCAGCCGCAGAGTGACTGCACTGCGGGGCAGGGGAGGGTACTCACCGAGAGGTACGCAGCACGCACGCACACAGGGAGGCTGCAGGACTGTAGCTAGAGTCGCAGAGACAGCAATCCCACCCTAACTCCCACCAGAGATTGCAAGGAGGACGGGGGCTGCCAGACCTTTTTATGCCCTCTGTGGCTGCCAGACCTGCCCGCCCAGTCTGCAACCTGGGCATACTGTTGGTTGAACATGATCCCACATCAAATGGCTTGCCTCCATTTTGTGGCTGGTGGCGACATCCGGTTTAAAGGGAAAAGAAAAATACATCGCGACGGGAGAAGACAAAAACAAACATTTTAAGGCCCCCAACCCCCCTGGTAGGTATTATCAGACAATATATATAATTATCGCTGCGTTTTTACGGATGTCCAGAGCGTTTTTAACATTTAAAACAGCTCATTTCATTGCGTGTCGCCATTAACGCAAACGAAACGAAACGATTTTGATGTCACTAGAAATTTATCTAAGCTGTTAACTCCTTTCTAATAAATTTTTTCATTCCCTCTTTTTTGTTGGAAAAACAGTATACTTTATATTGTATTATTTGGCCTGTGCGGTTGGGAAGAGTATTTCTGTGTGCTTAATTTTAAAAAAAACCAATGAACTTGTATGCCCACTCTCTTGGTGGAGTAATGCTAATGATGGGAGTTGTAGTCCAGAAAAGTAATTTTTTTTCAAATCTTTGTATTGAAGGATTGGAATGTTTTGCACTTGTCATTTTCCCACATTTCAATCAACCAACCCCAAAGCTGCTATTTGCCTTTTGGGGAATACTTATAACCTGACCTGTGAGATTCATCTTGTACTGTATATACTGTAATGGGAACAAAACCCTCCCTTGTCTCCATGATCCCACTTTCAGTCTTTTGTCCCTAGGGGTGTTTGTAAACCTCTCTGAGGCTCTCATCATGGATCTCTCATGTTGTATGCCGTTCAGCCCTGCCAATATGACTGCAAACCTATAGAGCCATTACTTGGAACTATTGTTAATGCTTTTCATTTCCAGGGGCAGGATTGCCGTGGAATAGGTAAGATGACTCCAACAACAACAACAACAACAACAACAACAACAACAACAACAACAACAACAACAACAACAACAACAACAACAACAACAACAACAGCCATGATAAGCCTATTAGTGGATGCTATAAATTGTCAACTTAGAAATCTTGTAGCTTTCACTCATTTAGCCAAATGGACAGTGTCTCCATTTATTAGATTCCCAGCCGGGGGAGATGTCAGATGTGCTCATGCAGGCATACAGCTTTTCTCAGTTCGTCTCCCCTGAGACGGTGATGGCTCCCCCCCTCTCATTCCCTATTATGTCCTACTGGCTTTTCAAAATGAGAGTGCTTTTGCTTTTGTGCTTTGTTGTACGTATGTCAATGAAAAGAGAGTTTTATGCTTTATATTTTGGCTTACTTGCTGGGGAGATTTGTGTCTGTTGTAAAGAATGAGTTCAGTAATGGCATAGCTAGTGCTACAAATTAGTGGCGTGTCTATGTAGCAGTTGAAATGTTTTTCTCTTGCCTCTGCCATGCCTCGGAGGGGAGATGACATTATTGAAGCCTGCCCTTTGAGGCTGATCCGTTCTGATGGCTGGTTCGCTGGGGCATTAAAATCATTGCCTCTGTCTGTGTAAAATACACAGCAAGGAGAGAGATGAGGGGGGCAGGTCAGGAAAAGATGGATCACCCTCCTCTTGTGGGATGGAATGTCACAAAATGATGCTGCCACTTCCAATGTCACTCCTTCTACTTAGCTGTCTGACTGGAGTAAAATTAGCCTTACGCAGATATTGGTATGCAGTAATTCAGTGGCCAAGGTCCAGTGGGTTCCGCTAGGTACACCAAACCCATACGATTTCAGAGTCTTTCACCTTCAGCGTCAACCTCTGCGGCTTTCACTTGTCACAAAGGAGCTGGTGCATGCAAGGTGCAGGGCGTGCTTCCAAAGAAATACACGTTCCAAGCCTCATGACATGGAGTCCCCTTTCTTGGGGTTTTTCGCCAATACCACTGGCTTTAAATCCAAACGTTGAACTCAGCTAAAGTAGGCCCACTTTCATTTGGCAATTGATTCAATGTCTACTCTAGTTAATAACAGCACTTGGATTTAGGCCATTGTTTATGACTAAGTAAATAGACATTAATAATCAACTAGACAGTGCAACCCCATAGTCTTTTGGCATGCGAAGGAGTGACTGCATGCAGGTCAGAAACAAAGTTGAAATTCTAGAGAGAAATATCCAAACTTAGAGACCGCATTCTCCTTGCCCGGACAGATATTTTTGTGTCCTTGTTTTTTTGTAATCCTAAAACCTGTCCTGAATACTTGGAGAACTGAAAAACCAGTGGGTGGGAAGTGGTAGTGAGAAGGTAGATGACAAATCTGAAATTTTCCATGGTCACTGACTATGCCCCAATATGGGAGAAACCATTTAGACAAGCCTATTTATCTCCTATTGTGGACAGGAAATGGTAAATTACACAGAGAAGATAAATCTGGAGGCAGAGTGATTGTAGACAGTATGGATTATTTTGTGCCAGTTTTGAAGAAGGTTAAACAGGTTAAACAATGCCTCTAATACGTCTGTGAAGATAAACGCCTCTAATGTTCTAATTTGTTTTGAATGGGAGGGGAAGGAATCGCAGAGAAAGAGAAAGAAAGAAAAGTGGGGGGGGAGTGTATGTGTGTTGGTGATGTAAGGCTAGCTACCGAAAAAATGTAGACAGGTTGTGGGATTTTCCCTTGCTTGGGGTCTCTTTGTGAATGGTAGTGAGTATAAAAGGGGATTCTGTTGATAATTTTTTAAACCAATGAGATTGGTGTTGCCAATATTCAGCAGGGATTTGGCGATGGAAAGCTCGAATCCTTTCTCCTGGTGGCAATGCAGGCATGCTATGACAAGACAAGGTCAGACCATGTCCTGGTTTTCTGAATCATGGACACAGAAGCAATATCTCACATTAATAAACCTGCTGCTGCCACTCCATCTGCTGATAAATATATCTTTATTTCCTTTGCTGTACAGACCTCCTCTGGCTGGCCCAGGGCTGGAAAAACGAGAGGTTTTATATATATTGGGGTCTCCAGCTGGCTCTAGGCCAGCAAAATTCTAATTCTAATTCTAATTCTAATACTAATACTAATACTAATATATATATATATATATATATATATATATATATATATATATATATTAGAGATGGGCACGACTTAGCGGTATTTCCGTTTCCGTTTCCGTTACTCGGTTCCGTTACTCTACGGAAACGGTAACGGGAATTACTCCCCCAGACTTCGAGCTCGAACCGACGAACGAACAATTTTGGTCTGATTTGTCGTGCTCGTTCCTTGCATCGCGAGATCGCGCGATGCCACACGCGGCACAGAAAAAAAGTTTTTAAAAGTTAAAAAAACCCGGTTCCCGGCCAAAAAGCAGGCGGGAAAATGCCTGCCGTGCCTCAGGGCACCTACCAGAGGGGTTGTTTCTGGAGGTCCCCGGCCTCCCCCCTCATCCCCCGTCCTGGGCTGCTCTGGTGGGACTCGCCGCAGGCTCGCAGCCAGCAAAAAGCCCAGTCTCGCCGCCGGCCGCCGCAATTAAAGCGCAAGCAAGCGGCACGGACGGCACAGGAAAAAACTTTTAAACTCTCCCCCCACCCATTCCCGGGCCAAAAAAGCAGGCGGAAAAATGCCTGCTTGACTAAGGGCGCAGGGCACCTACCGGAGGGGTGGTTTCTGGAGGGGGGGTCCCGCCTCCCCCCCGTCCTGGGCAGCCGGACTCGCGAGTCGCCATCGCCATGCCATGCGGTGCGGGCGGGGGATCCAAAATGGGGCGGCAAACGCAATATTGTTTTTGAAATCGTGGTCCAAAAACACACAAGCACAACAGAAACACGCGAAAATTTATAAACTGCCAGATTTTTCACAGTAGCAGTGGGTTTTTTCTTGCAACAAAATGTCTCTCCTCTCCTCCTCTGTCCTCCATTGATTTTATTTTATTTTATTTTATTTACACCTGCGCAATGATGGGCTGGCCAAGTGGCCAGCCATGTGGGAGTGGACAACCATGCAAATTTTTGGAGCCATCCCACCAGTCGCATGGCCACTTGGCCATGGAGACTTCTGGGATGTGCCAAAAAGCCCCCTAAAACCTGCCCTAGCCCTAACCCTAACCCTTGACTCCGTACCCATACGTCACAGACTGTCTTCTTAGTGGGTCAGAGAGGCACCCAGAGGTGCAACCCACTAGCCCACCGTAACCTTACCCGTCACTAGCCTAACCCTAGCTCTTGCACTAAGCCACCTTAAAGCCAGATCTACTTGCTTGCATTGCACTACACGCAGCAAGTACAATTCCCTTCTGTGTGAGACATGGTGGTGCGGGAGCCTTGTGAAGGGAAGGTATGACCCTATCACTCTCACACTGGTCTCACGTCTGCACATTATGTTATGCAATATCCATATGGCTATTGCATAGCATTTTGCAGCAGCAGCAGGTGAGGAAGGGAGACCCCCATGTAGAGGGGTCTCTCTTGGAGCCTGCTTCCCCTTCCTAGTGGCAGGAGGCACCCACGGGTGCCTCCAGGAGCCCACTTTCCCTTTATAGCGGGCCAGAGGAGGCACCCACCCCACAGAGGTGCCTCCAGGAGCCCGCTCCCCCCCAAAAAAAACCAGTACTAACGACAACGAAAAAAGGAAAAAACGAACCGACTAATTTTTGCGAATTTTCGCGAAAACCGGAAACGACCCGAAATGGGACTGGCCCGACTAACGACAACTCGAAAAAAAAAATTTTTCAAGTCGTGCCCATCTCTTATATATATATATATATATATATATATATATATATATATATATATATATATATATATATATATATATATATATATATATATATATATATTTGTTTTCGTAGATTTTCACGGGTATAGGTATGCATGTTAGGGTGGATTCGGGTTTCTTCCCGTGTAGAAATCTGGTTGTTTTGGCGACGTTTCGACGAGGTCTCACTCGTCATCTTCAGGCTGGTGTTCTGGCTTCTTTCTTCTTGAAGCAAAGCTTTGCTTCAAGAAGAAAGAAGCCAGAACACCAGCCTGAAGATGACGAGTGAGACCTCGTCGAAACGTCGCCAAAACAACCAGATTTCTACATGGGAAGAAACCCGAATCCACCCTAAGATGCATAGATAGATAGATAGATAGATAGATAGATAGATAGATAGATAGATAGATAGATAGATAGATAGATAGATATAGATATAGATATAGATATATAGATAGATAGATATAGATATAGATATAGATATAGATATAGATATAGATATAGATATAAGATCCCTTTTCTTTATATCTCATTCTCTGCCATTCCAGGGTCAAGGGTTGTATATACATGTCTTGAAAACCAGAGCTAATCAACAATTTTAAACATCAGTTTCATTCTCAATAACCCAGAATCAGTAATGTTTCACTATACTTATTTCAGAAGCATTTTGGCTGTAGACCAGTGTGATGACTGGAGTGAACCACATTATCCCCAGAGCATCCCTAACCACACCTTTCTGGCCCCTATCAAGGCTTTTACTTTTTGGCGGTGGTGGTGGTTATGATTACTCTATTTTGGTCTGGTTCCAGTGTATGTGACTAAAAGTAATTCTTCCCAGCACTCAAGGATCCTTCCATATTGAATTTCTGATATTGTAAAGTGGTTTAATCAGTGAACCACTTCAGGATATCAGCAAACTGAGCACTTTCTCTGCTCCTTGAGAGAAAGGCAAGATAAGTGAAGAGTTTTAAACACTCCAATAGACCTGCACTGATTTACTGATGCATTTATAGAAAAATCCAACAAGATTATTTCCCTTGCTTTGTCTTAAAGGAGCGACTGAGGAACTGCAAGCGGTTTTGCAACTGGCCCTTCAGAAAAGGTAAAAAAATACTTTTAAGATGTTTATAAGTGATGAAGAACATCAGTGATGATCTAATAGAGTCTAAACATCTTTTTCCCCTCTTTCCTTGCCCCTCCACTGAGGAGAAGAGGAATTTATAAAGCCACTTCATGATATCAGAAATTTGAAATGGAAGGAGCCAGATCAAATGGGAACTAGGGTCAGACATCTTGCGCCTGTCCCACGTTCTGACCCCCCGACTCACTGCCACGTGTCCCGGAGCCATCCCACCAGTGCCTCCAACCTGACCTGTCTCCTCTTGAATGCCAGGTCGGTCCATAATAAGACCGCCGTCATCTACGACACCATTACTGACGGCATGGCCAAGGGGGGAGCTTCCCTCGCCCCGCTGTGCCCGCCTGGGTTTCTGGTCCAAGGAGTGGGCAGGTTGAAGGGCCAGAAGGGGGGGAGGGGTTGCCATTGTATACAGGGAATCGCTTCATGTGACCAGGGCCTCAACATTGGTGAGTCCGGGGCTAGAATGCCTCCACCTGTTGGTAGGACAGCGGGATA
Organism: Phrynocephalus guinanensis; assembly: GCA_037367245.1. Taxonomy (NCBI): domain Eukaryota; kingdom Metazoa; phylum Chordata; class Lepidosauria; order Squamata; family Agamidae; genus Phrynocephalus; species Phrynocephalus guinanensis. Next base: position 9,157,426 of record CM074732.1, on the reverse strand, counting down.
GATTTGGCATTGTGCTGGGTTACCGCGGTCCCCGCAACCCAGCACAATCCCTACCAGAGCTCGCGGAGTTCATTGCCGCAGCTCTGTTGAAGTCTCCCTGGCTTCTGGTCGTCGGGGACTTCAACGTGAATGCTGGTGGTGAGCTATCTAGTGCAGCTCTGGAATTCATGGAATCCATGAGGTCCATGAGTCTATTCCAGCATATTTCTTGTCCTACCCACAGGTGTGGGCATATCCTGGACTTGGTATTTACCACCATGTCAGGGGTTTCTTATCTGGAGGTGGGGGACATCGTCTCCTTACCTGTGTCATGGTCAGATCATTACCTGTTGTCCTTTTCCCTGTCAATCGTGGCCCCTCCCCACGGGGACCACCGGCCCCTTGTTTGGGCCCGCCCCCAGAGGCTTCTGGACCCAGCTCGGTTCCGTGAAGCCCTTGGGGAGCTTCCTGGTGGCTTGGCTGGCGATTTGGCCAAGGCTACGGCTAACCAAAGGTTTGAGTCAGCTGCCCATGCCATCGACCAAATCGCCCCTAAGCGCCTCCTCCGTGGCAGAGCTCGAACTTCGCCGTGGTTCACGGCGGAGTTAAGAGCAATGAAGCAGGAGGAGACTGGAGAGCAGCTGGAGACGAAGCAGGACAGTTACTAATGACTGCAGTTGTGATCCAGACTAGGCGCTACTCGCGAGCGATCAGGGAGGCCAAAACATCATTTTACTCCCTGTGAATTGATGAGGCCTTGAACTGCCAGGCGGAACTTTTCCGTGTGGTTCGGGACCTCACCAATCCTAGTCTGGCCAGGCCTCCTCCTACTGATTTCAGTAGTGAGAATTTCGCAGTCTATTTTAGATCTAAAATAGAGGCCATCTGTGCCAGTTTCGAATCCGGTTGCACTAGCCCTTCCTCACCACCCCCAGTTGCTTCACCCCCTCGCTCTCCTCGACTGGTTGAGTTTGGGCCTGTTTCCTCTTCGGAGGCCTCCAGGGCAATTGCCCATTGCCGACCTGCATCCACCCCCTTCGATCCTTGCCCATCATGGCTCATAAAAGCTGCCGGAGGGAGCATGCCCGAGTGGGCTTCGGTCATCGCCACCGCCTCCTTCACCGAGGGGGATTTTCCCTCCCGTCTGAAGGCGACGGTGGTAAAGCCCATCTTGAAAAAAACGGGCTTGGCATCGGACCAATTGGCGAACTATCGTCCGATCACCAATGTTCCTTTCATGGGCAAGGTCATCAGGAGGGTGGCCGCGATTCGGATCCAGTAATTCTTGGAGGAACAGCAGTGCCTTGATCCTTGCCAGTCTGGTTTCAGGCCTGGCCGGGGAACCGAGACAGCTCTGGTCGCGCTGCAAGATGACCTAATGCAGGCAGCCGACAGGGGTTGCTCTACCCTGTTGGTTCTCCTGGATTTGTCAGCGGCCTTTGATACCGTCAACCACGGTATCTTACTGGACCGGCTGTCTGAGGTGGGTATCGGAGGCACTGTTCGCAGGGTCGGCTCCAGTATGTGCAGCATGGTGGAAAGTTGTCGGCCCCATGGACACTCCCTTGTGGGGTTCCGCAGGGCTCGTCTCTCTCCCCCATGCTGTTTAACATCTATGTAAGGCCGCTGGCTGGGGTCATTAGGAGATTTGGAGTCTGCTGTCATCAGTATGCTGATGACACGCAGCTCTATCTCTCCTTTTCCACCTCTGCAGTGGAAGCTGTCCGGTCCCTCGACCAGTGCCTGGAGGCAGTCATGGCTTGGACCAGGGCCAACAGGCTCAAACTCAATCCCGAGAAGACTGAGGTGATGTTCTTTGGGAGCTCTGTCTGGTTACTGAGGCCCTCTCCCCAGCTTGGAGGGTGTTTCTCTCCAGCTGGCGGAGAGGGTTCGGAATCTGGGCATGGTTCTGGATCCAGCACTATCCCTGGATGCCCAGGTGACTGCCGTGACCTGGACCGCGTTTTATCATCTCCGCCAGGTTGCCCAGATCCGTCCCTACCTAAACGGCGACTCTCTGAGAACAGTGGTTCAAGCACTGGTGATCTCGAGGCTGGACTATTGCAACGCTCTCTACATGGGGTTGCCCTTGACTCTCCTCCAGCGACTGCAGCGGGTACAAAATGCAACGGCCAGACTGGTGGTGGGTGCGTGTCATTATGACTGCATCACCCCAGTTCTGGCCAGACTGCACTGGCTACCCGTTGCATCCCGGATCAGATTCAAGGTCCTGGTTTTAGTTTATAAAACCCTCCATGGCTTGGGCCCGGACTACCTGGCAGAGCGGATCGCCCAGCGATCAACCTCGGCCTGACCAGTTTGGCAGTCGCGAGCGCACTCGCTTCGGGTTGCCACTCCCCGAGAGGCCAGACGAACTTCCACCCAAAATCGGGCCTTCTCGGTGGCTGCTCCATCACTGTGGAACAGCCTCCCCAGCGAAGTGTGCTCTGCAGAGTCCCTGCTGGCCTTCCACAGAGCGGTGAAAACCATCTTGTTCCGCGAGGCCTTTGGTGACCTAGCCTAATAGTTTTCCTGTTCAGGTTTTTTCCCCGCGATCTACTGTCCATTCGCTAAACTGCAAGATGCTTATGAGCAATGTTTGGTATTACAAGGGTGCCTATATCGCCTATACGGTTTTATTGTATGTTTTAATCTGTTTGCTATGTTTTCTATTGTGACTTGTGCTGAATTGATCAGCTCTGTAAGCCGCCCAGAGTTCCCTTGGGAAGATGGGCGGGGTATAAATTTAATAATAAATAAATAAATAAATCACTTCACTTGTGCTCCGAGATGCCACTTGGATGGAAAGATTGTACCAAATGGCATGCCAGACCTCCCCCAACCCCAAGTACCCCTATTTAGCTTGCACTACCCTGCTACAACATAACCGGTGGAGATCAGCTATACGTTCCATATTATTCTCTGTGTATCACATAGATGAGTTTAGTGAGAACCAAATCTTAACCATTTCACCCTTACCTCTGCATGATTTCTGGTTGTGCTTAGTACTTTCACTCTGGAGACATTCTGTTTTAATTTGGGCTAGACAGCAGCACACAGCAGAAGCAAGAACAAATTAGTGCTGATGCTCTTGTATGTACTATATTTGGTGGATTAGCAGTACACTTTCTTTACTTCTGTCCAGATTCTGACATTCTTAGCTACGTTATCACCCACAAAGAAACGTGGCAATCATCCCTCCCTCCATTTCTGTTTTTTTATCTGTTTCCTCTTTAAGTAGCAAAAAAAACTAACTCCCTGCAATTTTTCCTACTTGTTTCATGTTGTGGATAGTAAGATTATTTTGCCTGTGACCGAGATTCACTTAGCAGCGCTGAGAGAAACATTTCGTGACCCTAGGCAACTCTATTATCCAAATAACTGACAACCTTAGATGGATTGGAAGCCAGAGTGTTCTCTGGATTGTACAAGACTATGTTTGACCTATTTCTTCTTGGCTTCTGTGGAGGTGGGGATGCTCTCTGCTCTGTGGCTTAGGGTCCTGATGACTCCTAGTTTGTGTTGTAATGGCAGTATAAATTCAGTGACTTACAACATCGCAAAATACCTGGCAACTATCCTAGCCCCACTGGTTGGACACACGGACCACCACGTACACAACTCAGAAGAGTTTGTTTCTAAAGTCAGGGAGCTCAAACTGGATACAGAGGAAACCATGGTATCCTTTGATGTTACATCACTCTTTACCAGCATACCCACCACTGATGCGCTAATAATGGTAAAGAGAAGATTAAGAGAAGACAGCACCCTCACCTCCAGAAGCCGCCTCAACCCAGACCAGATATGCCTGCTCCTGGACCTGTGTCTGAACACCACATATTTCATGTACAGAGGGGACTTCTACAGACAGAAGCATGGTTGTGCCATGGGTTCCCCAGTGTCACCAATTGTAGCAAAGCTATACATGGAAGAAGTGGAGAAGAAGGCACCCAACACCTCCCCAGGGACAACACCATCCCACTGGTTCAGGTATGTAGATGATACCTGGGTTAAAATAAAGACGCAGGAAGTACAGGCCTTTACAGACCACATCAACGCAGTGGATCCTAATATTATGTTCACTAGGGAAGACACCCAAGACAACAGGCTGGCTTTCCTGGATTGTGCAGTCATCATCAGACCTGACCGAGGCCTGGGAGTAGAAGTTTACAGGAAACCCACCCACACAGATCAATACTTACTGTTTGACTCCCACCATCCATTACAACACAAACTAGGAGTCATCAGGACCCTAAGCCACAGAGCAGAGAGCATCCCCACCTCCTCAGAAGCCAAGAAGAAGGAAGACGGGCACCTGAAGACAGCACTTAAGGCCTGTGGATATCCAAAGTGGGCCTTCAACAAAGCAGTGGGCCATCCCAGAAGAACAAGGGATCAGTCTGAGACCCAGACCCAACGGAAGAACCTGGTCATTCCTTACATGGCGGGAGTGTCGGAGAAGCTTAAAAGGATTTTTGGCAAACACAACATCCCTGTTTATTTCAAACCCAGGAACACACTAAGGCAGAGACTTGTCCACCCAAAGGATCCGATACCAAACCATAAAAGGAGCAATATAGTATATGCAGTCCAATGCAGTGAAGAGTGTTCAGACCTCTACATCGGAGAAACTAAACAGCCATTAAACAAGAATGGCCCAACATAGGAGGGGTAACAGCTCAGGACCAGAATCAGCAGTACACCTCCATTTGAAGGACAAAGGCCACTCTTTCAAAGATGAGGATGTACACATATTAGACAAAGAAGAGAGGTGGTTTGAGAGAGGAGTAAGGGAAGCCATTCATGTTAGCATTGAAAATCCCTCCCTCAACAGAGGTGGTGGGCTCCGGCATAGTCTATCTGCTACTTATCAGGCTGTACTTTCCAAAGTACCCAGGCAAATCAAAGAGCCTTCACCACCAAGGTCACAGCTAACGACCCATTCTTGATGGGTTTCAGCACCTTAGACCATTGTTTACCTTAAGGCCATGGACACTAATGTCTCCCTAACGAGCCTATTCAGGCTATTGTTCATCTTATGAGCCAATCAGACCAGGGGACAAGAGGTCAAGCTGACTATAAGAAGGACTACTTGCATTAGCTGTATTCAGACCGATGAAGCTGTTTGGATGAACAGCGAAACGTTTCTATCTCTCAAATACGAAGTCCAGTAGCCATGACTCAACTCCCAGAAGAAGAAGAAGAAGAAGAAGAAGAAGAAGAAGAAGAAGAAGAAGAAGAAGAAGAAGAAGAAGAAGAAGTTGTGTGTCACCATGACAATTCTGACTTACAGACACCACAGTTTTCTAAGTAGAGACTCAGAAGTGGTTTACCCTTCCTTTTTTCTGGGGGCAACCTGGGAATGGGCAGTTTTGGGCCCCTTCCAACTTCACAGGCTAGCTCTTCTCTTTAGTGCAGAATTGAACCCTCAACCACTAGCTCAGTAGCCAATGCCTAACTTACTGACTTATCTAGCCAGCTGTGGCAGGAACCACTACAAAAGGAGGAGTATAGAATCCAAACCAAAACAACTGAAACACTGTCTAATTATACGACACAGTGGAATAACTTCACTAGCTAAACAGCTAGTGGCACCAACCAGAAAGTCCTATTTAATAGAATGAAATCCAGAAAATACTGACAAAGTCATTCTGCTCTGGGATAGTTATTAATTTGGGTCAGAAATAAATAAAAAGGGCTGTGATGACTCAGGATTTTATTTGGACATCCAACTCAGTTAGAGTGGTCTGTATTGGCATAGGAATATACAGAAATATGTTTTATATTTGTCATAGAAGAGGTAGGTAGGTACAGTATTTAGCCTGTGCAAGCTTTATAAATAAAAACAAAATAAAAGTATAAAACAAAAGAACAAATACTGTAAAAAGAACAAATAAAAAGCAAAAACATGCTAGCACCTCCAATACAATTGTTTATTTTATTTATTTTAGAGTATTTTTACCCTACCTTTCTCCTTGGAAAAGGACCCAAGACAGCTGGGCCCTTTTCCAATGAGGGACAATATACAGTCCAGTACAATTAAGACACATTCAAATACTGAGAACAGGGAATTGAGGGACATCTTTCAGCATTAAGAGACAACATTACATTTAAGCTGCAAGAGAATGAGGGCAGTTAGAGACCAAAAATTCCATGTAAAAGTTATGAGTAACTGAAACTAACATTGAAAACATAATGCCTATGCAATCATACATTATAAGTTAGTGATGGCAAACCTTTTAGAGACCGAGTACCCAAACTGTGATTTAAAACCCACTTATTTTTCACAAAGTGCCAATACAGCAATTTAACCTGAATACAGCTGGCTGTGAAAGGGTGATGTCGGGTGCCCACAGAAAGGGCTCTGAGTACCACCTTTGGCACGCATGCCATAGGTTTGCCAACACTGTTATAAGTGGTTATAAACACAAAGTCTATGTGATCACATATGGTAGATTCATATAAAAGACACATGCTGTAATAGGTAGTCTATCATTCAGGGGGAAGCTTGCCTGAAGAGAAAGATCTTTGCCTGTTTCTGGAAAGACAGTAGAGATGGGGCAGGCCTGTCCTCTAGTGGGAGGGAGTTCCAGAGTCTGAACGCAGCAGCTGAGAAGGCCCTTTCATGGGTTTCCATGAGACATACCTGTGAGGGTGACGGGATGGAGAGAAAGGCCTCTGCTGATGATATTAGCATCCCAGCTGGTTCACACTGTGAGGTTTGATCTTTGAGGGAGCTAGGACCTAGGTCAAATAGTGCTTTATAGGATGAGGTCATCAGCAGTTTGAATTGTGCCCGATAGCTGATGGTTAGCCAGTGGAGCTGCTTTAATAGGGTTGTAATGTGATCTCTGTAACCCGCCCCAGTCAGCAATCTGGCTGCTGCATTTTGGACCCACTGAAGTTTCCTGAGATATTCATCGGTAGTTCCACATAGAGCACATTACAGTATTTTAGCCAGGGCATCACTAGAGCATGTGTCATCATCATGGCCAGAGCTGGTTTCTCAAGAAACGGGAGTAACTTGCATACTAGCCTTAATTGTGCAAATGAGCTCCTCGCCACAGCCGTGACCTGGGGATCCAAGCTCAAGGATGAGTCCAAAAGCACCCCCAAGCTGTGTACCTGTTTTTTCAATTGGAGGGTGACCCTTTCCAGTACAAGTTGCATCCCTATCCCTTGCTCTCCCTTTCGACTGATCAGGAGCACCTCTGTTTTGTCTGGGTTTAGTTTCATTTCATTCATCCTCATCCAGTTCATTACTGCAGCTAAACACCCATGTAAAGTTGAGGTAGTAGCTCCCTCAGAATCTGGAGGTGATGACAGGTAGAGCTGGTATCATCAGCATACTGGTGGCACTTAACCCCCAAGCCCTGCTAATCTCCCCCAGTGGTTTCATATAGATGTTAAATAACATAGGAGACAGAACAGAACTGTGGGGGACTCCACAGGTCAGCGGCCATAGTGTCAAACATGAATCACCTAACACCACTTTCTGCATTCTTGCCTGCAAGAATGTGCCCCCAATTCCCATTTCAGAGAGAGGAGTCAGGAGGATGCCAGGAAGCAGCTGAGAGGTCTAGTAAAACCAAAAGGGACACAGAACAGAGCTGCGAGACCACAACCCACTCTAGGTCTTTCCCCAAGAATGGGATATTCAATACTGTTCAGTAATTGTTCAGTATTGTTGGATCTAAGGAGGGCTTTTTTAACAGTAGTTTTATTATTGCATCCTTTCAGCATGCCGGAATCCTGTCCTGTTGTAAGAAGGCATTCACTACTCTTCCTAACCAGTCTGCCATACCTTTTCTGGAAGCTTTTATGGGTCCTGACCACAACATCTGGCTGTAGAAGCTGAAAGTCATCCATTAATACAGGACAAGCAGGTCGGGGCATTTTATTTATAGACTCTGGATCAGTAGCAGCATCCAAGATAGCCCAGATCTGTTCAATTTTGCCTGCAAAGTGTTGTGCAAATTCTTCGCAGTGAGATACAGAATGCTCTGTGTTATCTACCCGTGGGTCAGTGTGTAGCAGACTTTTAACTATTCTGAAAAGCTGCATTGGGCGATTTTGTGCCAAATCAATGGTGGTAGAGAAAAATGATTTCTTGGCTGCCTCCACTGCCTTGGAGTAAGCCTTCCAAAGGCCCTTCACTGCTTCTTTGTCCGTTTCAATCTGGGTTTTCCGCCAACGCCTTTTATCTCTTCAGGCCACCCATTTCAATTTTGCCAGCTCCCCAGTAAATCAAGCAGCCAATTTGGATCGATTTTGAGGAAGGAGACGTTTAGGAGCTATCCGGTCAATGGTTTTGCTCATTTCCCCCATTCCAGAAATCAACCAAGGATTCAATAGAATCACCCATAAGAGAGGTAGGAAACTCCCCAAGGGCAGGAAATATAACTAAGGCCCCTATCCCACGTCCCTTTAAATGCAGTTTAAATTAGTAGATAACCCATGTCCAATAATGCCGTCCCCATGGCCACAGGGTTTTGGGGGGGGGAGAAAAGAAAAAAAAATGGTAATGCCCCTTTAAGCAAGGTTTCCAAGACTTACTGGAGAGGTAGGGATTTTTTTTTTGCCTCGCTTTAAAAATCCACCTTTTAAGGAGGCAGACGTCATGGGACCACGTAGATGATCTGGGTTTCTTTCTTTCTTTTTTTCTCATAGCGCCGACTGGCAGTTCCTGGGGCCCATTGGTGCTTTTTTAAATTTATTTTTTAATTTTCCTGACCCTCAGAGCACCGGGAAGCTCCATCCAGTGCTCTTTGTTTTAATTTTCCCCAGCCAGATGGTCCTCTTTTTAAAGCTAGCACCACCTGCTGGCCATGGGGCTGAACTGCGCTTTAAAATTTAAAAAAACAACTTTGTACGTGGGAAGTGCTGTCCCACATATTGAATCACATGACGGGACGAAGTGGAAAAGCCGGACCTTCAGAAGATCAGGATCTTCCCCAGGTGAGATAGCAGCCTAACATATATTTCTAATGTGAGCTTTTGTGGACAAGTCCACTTTGGCAGACATAAGAGAAAGAGATACAACATGGCAAATATTTTTGCATGGCATCAAAACATAGATATCAGATGAGGAGGTGGGGGCAGGGAAGCCTGCAGTGCGGCCTTGAAGTGAACGCCAGCCAGAGGAGGGAGAGCATGGAAGCACAAACTGTGATAGCTGAGGAGGCAATTGTACTGAGGGGGCAGGGAAGGGAAGTGTGCTTTCTCTGAGGAATGGGTGACCACACAGAGGAGATGGAAGAGGGGAGTGCACCGCACCCACAGAACACCTGTGTAAGCACTGCACCCAACTGGACTGAACCAACAAACTGAGGTTTGTGCCCATCTCTGCTCTCTTCAGTTGAAAGCAGTTTGTCGAACAGTGCTTTCCTTGTTCCTAGGTGCCTAATTCATTTGCATGAGATTTCCTGGACCACTTCTGACCATTTGCACTATATCTTGGCCTATGACTTCCAGTTACCCTGCCTTTTCTACTTTTCTACTTTTCAAAGTAGTGAATCACAGCCTTGGGGAACCGAGTTGTTCTTTGACTGCATCTCCCAGAAACCCTAGGCAGCAGAACTCATGATGATGAAGGTTTCTGGGAACTGGAGTCCAGAGACACCTGGATTACCCCAGGTTGGGAATCTCTGCCTTTTGATGGTGCCGTTTAATGCATACGCTCCTGTATTTTGGTACTGAAATTTGGTTTACGGTCTTTTCTATAGGTTTTGTAGCTAACAGCTTATTCAGTTCATTAAAAACCCTATATTTTATGAATGTATGTATTATTCTGTGAAATACTTAATATACTGTACATATTTAATAGACATACTTAATATACATAAAATACTTCATACATATTAATATATGAAATACTGTGATGGGGGTTCCTGCATGGCAGGGGGTTGGACTGGATGGTCCTTGAGGTCTCTTCCAACTCTATGATTCTATATTATGTTTCTGGATCCATGATTCAAAATGCCAGGAAATGGCACAATATGGCTGCACAATATTGTCCCTGCATTGCCAGCAGCAGTATTAAAAATGCAGTGCTTTACATAGGAAAGGACAGCCTGCATGCTGACAACACCAGTGGCAGGCCTGATCTGCCAGATATTTACTTATACTCCAATGTAAATATTTGGAAATCTGAGTTTCTGCCACCTGCAGAGTAGCAGCTGTGCCAGAAAATCAACAAAGGATTTTTTAACTTATACTTGGTCATGCTGGGTGGGAACTTGAAGTAATAATTTTCTAACTGTGTCTACATACACCAGAAAATCAACAAGAGGATTTTTTTTACCTAGACTTCAGCAGTCAAGCTGGATGAGAAATTATATATAACTAAGTTCTATATATAACATATAGAAAATTATATAATTTAAGTATGGTAAAGAGCTTGTTAATGCATTTTACTTTCATAGATATTTTTAGTTTCAAGAACTTTATTTTTATTTTTTTATTTTAAAACTAACTAACAAACAAACAATATAAACAATAATACAAGCAAACAATACAGACAATAAAAGTGTACCCTCACACCCTCGGGACCATCCAGTTATTCCTTTATCTTCTATTCCTTCTCCATCTTCTTTTTTTCTAGTTGGCTTCTTAAAGTCCTCTTCTCCAGAACTGTGTTGGATTGTATGTCGGTTGTTTCCCTTTCCCTTTTAGTAGTACATAGTCTATAAATTTCCCCCAAATATCATAAAAAAAATCCTTCCTCATTTCCCCTCGCAAAACTTTTATACTGCAAGACAATTTATCATTTAACGCTATATCCCATACTTCATTATACCAGTCAACAATTTCAAAATCTAATTTCAGTTTCCAGTTTTTAGCTATAATCAGTTTTACTGCTGTCATAAGATTTGCAATTAGTTCTTTTGTTTTTATATCGTATTCATTAGTAAGTGGTAATAACAGTGCAATTTCCGGCTTACATTTAGTATCAACTTGAAGTATTTCATTTATCTCACCGAAAATCTGTTGCCAAAACTTTTGAACTATTTCACATTCCCACCAAAGATGAATATAAGTGCCTATCTTTTTTTCACATTTCCAGCATAGCTTAGAATATCTTGGATTTATTCTATTCAGTCTGACTGGTGTCATATACCATCTTAAAATTAGTTTAAAATAATTTTCTTTTATTCTGACTGATAATGATAGTAAAATCCTCATATTCCAGATTCTTTTCCATTCATCTTTTTTTATTTCTTTATCAATGTCTTGCTTCCAAACCTCTCTTATTGTATCTTATTCCCTTTCCTCTAGTGAGTCCTTGATTATTTTATATATTTTACCTACCACTCCTTTACCTGTAATTCCTTTCTCTGGTTCATATGTTAACAAGAATTGTTCAAACTTTTTATATTCTCTAAGTTGTGTATTTCTCCTTATCCAGTCTTTCGTCCAACTTTCTAATTGAACATAATTCATCCAAGTTAAATCCTTGGCTTGTAGCATGCGCTTGATTTCTTGCTTTGTTCTCATCTTGTTAATCCATTCTTTTAATCTTGCCACTTTCATTATTTTAAATAATTCTCCATATTTCTTCATATTTGTGGGGAAATTTTCCTGATCTTTTTTATATGCCCCTATAGCTGTGTCCATAGCTGTACAGATGGGTTTTTAAGGTAACATAACCTGTTACTTCTGAAAAAGTTAGGTTTTCAATAACTCCTGATTTTTAAAAAAACATAGAAACAATGTAAGAATAACATTTGTAGCAACAGACAAACAGACATTGCCTGTACTTATTACAACAATAAAACATTTATAGTGTGATACCCTGATAAACATTAATATGATTTTCTGTGATGACCTGATTTCATTCTGGGATTAACCCTTTATTGGGATAAATGTCAGCTATGATGAACAAACAGACTTCTAATCTTTGCCCAGAGGGTTTATACAGTATATTTCTATAGAACTCCTGGTCAAGTCAAGCAACCTATCTGGGCTCTGACACACTACATTTCACAAATGGGGATTCAATACGAGAGCTATTTCGCAAATAAGTAATGAGGTAATATGTGATGATGGGAAGACCTAAGTACTGTCCATGAATTCAAGTGGTCAGAGCCCAATGAACTGTTTCAGCTTGCCGATACCTATACTTTTTGAGGACCCATGGAGAACAAATGAGATTCCTGAAGACTGGAAGCAGTCAAATGTTATTCCCATTTTTAAAAACATAAAAAAGGCAACTACCACCCATTCAGATGGATTGCCCAGTGGTTTGGGTATCTGGCTGCAGAATCAAAGGCTGTAAATTCAGTTCCTTGCTATATCTCTTTGACAAGGGCTGCTCACTGATCTATCTATAGGGTCCCTTACAGCTCTGCAGTTTTAAGTTTATCATCTGCATTGCTGTGAAATATTCTAGATTTTTAAAGAAATGTGTTTACTAGGAATCAACTTTCCCCCCTGAAACCATCCATATTAGGTGAATCACTTTTATTTATTTATTTATTTATTTATTTATTTATTTATTTATTTATTTATTTATTTATTTATTTATTTATTATCATCATCACCATCACCATCACCATCATCATCATCATCATCATCATCATCAACAACAACAACAACAACAACAACAACAACAACAACAACAACGTCACCATCAAATTATCACACAGCAGACAAGATAACTACGCTGGATTTTGTATTACAAATCACTAGTCAAATGCTTCCCAAGCATATAGGATTACATGATATATCAGCGAATAATGTGAGCAGATCCCAGTAAGGTGGCTTTCTGCAGCTGACTGATGATGACTTTGTCAACTCCAATTTCTTCTAAATACTTGTTTAGCTCTTTAGACACTGCACCCAGCATGCCGCTCACCACTGGGACCACCTGTATTGGTTTATGCCAGAGTCTCTGAAGTTCAATTTTCAGATCTTGATATTGGGTAATCTTTTCAAGTTATTTCTCGGTGACTCTACTATCATCTAGTATAGCAAAATCAATGATCCACACTTTTTTCTTCTCCACAGTCATAATATCTGGGGTATTATGCTCCAAAACCATGTCTGTCTGTATTCGGAAGTCCCAAATTAATTTTGCATGCTCATTTTCAGTCACTTTTTAGGCTTATGATCCCACCACTTCTTTGCTACAGGCAGGTGATAGTTCTGACACAAGTTCCAGTGGACCATTTGAGCAAGTACATAATGACGCTGTTTGTAATCAGTCTGAGCAATTTTCTTGTAACAACTTAATATATGGTCAATAGATTCATCTGCCTCTTTACAGAGTCTACATGTGGGGCACTCGGCTGATTTTTCTATTCTAGCCTTAACTGCATTTGTTCTGATAGCTTGTTCTTGAGCTGCAAAAATCAGGGCTTCTCTCTCTCTCTCTCTCTCTCTCTCTCTGTTTTTTTGAGGAACAGAAATAAGTGCACCCAACAATCTATGAATCATGGTGAAATATAATCAAAAGAAGCCTATACTGGCTCAGTCGTTGCCCAGGTTAACAAGCACAGCGATTACAGTGGTTCCCCTGCCCATTCACAGTTCATATACTGCGGTCCCGCTATATTGCGGGACCACAGTATATGAGAAAAGCCCCCCTTGGGGCTAGGGGCTTGGGGCCTGTTTCAGGCCTTACTTACTTACCCCCAGCCTGGCACTGCCCCAAATGGGCCTGCAAGAGCCTTTCCGGGCCTTCTGGAGGCCCCAAAAGGGACTCCCTGCAAACCGGAAGTCACTTCTGGGTCACCGAAAATCATTTCTGAAGCCTCCAAGGGCCTTTCTAGGCCTGTTGCAGGCCTGTTCGAGGCAGCGACAGGCTGGGGTAAGTACAAGTCCTGCCAGCTAGGTGCCCCAGGCCCGACCCGACCTGCATCTGCATATCGTGGGTTTTCAATTATCGCAGGTCAGGTCGGGTCCCTAACCCCCACAATAGGCGGGGAGTCACTGTATTATTATTATTATAAACTGGGCAGTTGGCCAAGGAGGAGACAGCCTTCAGACATCTGTCATCGGTTCTTTTAGATTTATTATTATTATTATTATTATTATTATTATTATTATTATTATTATTATTATTATTATTATTATTATTATACCTTTACTAACAGTAAGAGGTGTTCCATGGTGGAATGCACCAACCCCAGAAGGCAGTCGACTCTTTCCATTAGCCATTATAAAGAGAGATAGGATGGATGGCCATCTGTCAAGGATGCTTTAGAAAGACTCTCTTGGGGCTGACGTTAGATACGCTTAGGGTCCATTCCAGTCAGATGCAGCTGTGATAATTGCAGAATGGCTTAGACAACATTTTACAGCAACAGAATGATTCGCTTTGGTTCTTACAAATGCACAAATTGGACTTTCATCTAGGAATTCATCTTTCTCTGTTCATGTCAGGAGCACCAATGTACTGTACAAGTCAATGCATATATAAGATTGATAATCAACTTAGGTGAGCTTTCAAAAGAGATGTGATATTTCCATCATATAATACAGAGCACACCTAGTTTGCTTCTGCCTTATCATTCTGGGATTAAGATGCTGTAGGATCTTATAGCTTTATGTCTGTATATGCAGTCTGCATAATAAATTACTAATTTCTATTTTTTTCAACCTGTGTTGCATTGTTGGAGTAGACTCTAGAAGTCAGCTGTGCTGAGTAAAACAATGAAGCAGCAGTTATAACTAAAATGTACTGACACCAGCAATATGTCAGTAAAAACACCAATGGGAAAAAGTGTACTCTGCCCTCCTCACTGTATAATTGTGTTAGAGATCATCCTTGGTTTGGTCTTCTATCACACTGTGTTTTCTGCATCAACACAGAGAACTGTATTTGGTTTGCTGCATTAACAGAAGTAGAATTTCAAAATTTGTTCCTTCGGCATGACCAGAAGCATAATTTCCAAATCCTGTGAGGTGCTCATCTCCCTCTCTTCAGCACTGGTTAGACCTCACCTTGAGTACTGTGTCCAGTTCTGGACACCACACTTCAAGAAAGATGTTAACAAATTGGAAGAAGTACAGAGGAGGGTGACAAGGATGATTAGGGGGCTGGCAACCAAACCCTAGGAGGAAAGAATGGAAGAATTTGGCATGCTTAGCCTAAAGAAGTACTTTTCAAATATTTGAAGGGCTGTTAAACAGAGGAGGGGCAGGATCTGTTCTCGAACATCCCAGGCTGCAGGGCACACAACAGTGGGCTCACATTACAAGAGCGCAGCTTTCAGATAAATATCAGGGAAACCTTCCTAATGGATAGAACTGTGCAGCAATGGAACCAGTTACCTCAAGAGGTGGTGAGTGCTCCAACACTGGAGGGCAGTCAACTGAAATTTGGACATACACCTGGCAGATATCCTTTGATTTATATTCTTGCCTGGAGCAGAGGGCTGGACTTAATGGCCTTATAGGCCCCTTCCAACTTCACTACTCTATCATGCTATGATTCCTCATTAAAACATGATGGTTTAAAATGGCATTATTGCTAGCTGCAAATGCCTGCACATTCTGTGCACATTTATTTATTTATGTATTTATTTTTGTATATATTAACCGCCCGAATTTCCCATTGGGAACTCTGGGTGGTGTACAACAAATTATCCCATAAACAATTAAATGTCCTCTTAAGTGGCAGGACATGTATGTTAAAACCGGGAAAGGGTTAAATTTGCCAAAGCACATTTCCTAAGCTGAACATGGCAATAAAGTGGTGCTTTTGTTGTTACGAGGTCAGATAACGCTCACTAAGAACGGAATGCCGAGGAGTGCTGTGCTTTGAACCTAACTGAATTGTACTAATGTCCAGAACATTCACAGAGGAGGCAATCTATTGGTGGCACCGTACCGATGTCCAGATTTGACCCTTCTGCTTAATAAAAATTGAAGGTGAGCCAGTATTTAATTGCATTGATTTCAAAAGTGGATTTGTTTCTGTGGCATGGTGCCCTAAAGGGAAACAGAGATCCTGAACATTTGTTCTCTTTCTCCCAATTGTTTCCTGCTTCTTCTTCACGCCCTTCTGAAATAATTAGTCTGAAACCAATATCCCTCCCAATGTGGAACATGAGCAACCTTGCTAGGGGCAAAGAGGAATTTCACATATAGAATTGGTCTGAAGAGGACACATCTGATGCTTTCTGTGGCTAGCTGTTATAGCTCCAGAAATCCATCCTCACTGGCTTGTTGATAATTGCATGCCCCAAATTGGCCTATTAATACTGAAATATTAATTGCAAAAGGCAAACATTCTTATGTTCTTATTGATTAAATGTAGTGCATGATGTACTTTTAAATGGCAAAACAAAACACAACTATATACTGTTTGGCATCACAGTAAGAAGTCTTGTGACCCAGAAGCAGCAACCTGGTATTTTGTAGCCTCCTACTAGAAGGAGTAGGGTTTAGAGAAAAGGGACTTTCTAACATTCCTTCCATTCCTGTTTTTGGAACAAAAATGTTGCCTGAGAGGTGGGTTTCACTGCAGGGATAGAAGGCGAATACAAGAACACAATTTTTCAATGAATGTAAGTGGATAAGATGGTGGGATTATGAACAGGAGGAATTTCTCAGCGTTTTTCCGTGTGAATGAGACAAAGAGTACTCTCTTTCTAAAAAAAAACATTAAAATTAAAACATCTGTGACAACTTGTAATAAGGATGCAATTCATTCATTACATTAGTGACTCTCTATATAGATTAGTGTCTTATATGTTGAGAATACTGTTCTCAAACATGAATATGTCTTAATTGTTCTGGACTGTATATTGTCCTTCATTACTCCAAGCCGCCTAGGGTACTTTTCCAAGGAGAAAGGCAGTGTAAAAATACTCTAAAATAAATAAAATAAATAAATAAAAATGAATGAGTCATGAAACAGATGTTATTTGATCCTAGTACTGTTTATCAATATTTGTATACAGTACTGCTTCGGTTTAAGTAATTAATGCATTCTCCAGGACATTTTGTATCCTGAAAAAATTGTAAACCGAAGCACGTTTTCCCATAGGAATGCACTGAAAAGCAATTAATCCATTCTGGATGTCAGAAAAAAGCTACAAAAAAGAGCCACCCAACCCCAATGCAGAATGCATAGAACAGGCATGGAAGCAATGAAGGATCAGCTCCATACATACCTTTCCACAGTTTGAGAAATGCACCAAAAAAGTTCAAAAAGACCAATACCCACTGGAAAAAAATGTCTAGAATGGCTCCAAAACTTGATAAAAAACCAGCTCCAACTCCTCCCACACCTCCACAAACTACAGGAGCGTAATGCATCCTGGCTACACTTTTTTTTTACACATCATTTAACATTGTACTATGGAAGGAAGATTGAGAAGGGTAGCAAAGAAGACCAAGGGGTGATATAGTAGCACTTTCAAATATTTGAAGGGCTGTCACACAGAGGAGGGGAAGTATCTGTTCTTGATCATCTCAAAGTGCAGGATGCACAACAATGGGCTCAAGGTAAGAGAACCCAACTCGGCTTTCAGCTGAATACCAGGAAAACCTTCCTAACTGTTAGAGCAGTAAGGCAGTGCTCCAACACCGGAGGCATTCAAGAGAAATGTAAACAACCGTCTGGCAGATATCCTTTGATTTGTATTCCTGCATGGAGCAGGGGGGTTGGACTTGATGGCCTTGTAGGCCTCTTCCAGCTTCACTATTCTATGAAGGAACTACAAAAGATCATCATCCATACTCTTGTATTCCCGAACACTACGCATTGGCAATGTGAAAGCTGGACAGTGAAGAAAGCTGACAAGAAAAAAAATGATTCATTCAAAATGTGCCACTGGGGGAAAGCTTCGTAGATGCTCTGGATTTCCAGAAAGATAAAAGAGGTCTTGTGTGTTGTGTCATTATAGTTGTGACTGTTGTTGTTGTTGTTGTTGTTGTTGTTGTTGTTGTTGTATCATTACAATTGTGACTGACTCTTCATGACCCCATGTCCATGGAGTTGTCTTGGCAAGAATACTGGAGTGGCTTGCCAGTTCCTACTCCAGGCGCCCACAGCACCTGGTATTCCCTGGTGGTCGCCCATCCAAGTACTAACCAGGGCCGACCCTGCTTAGCTTCTGAAATCATGCACGATCAGATGTGCTTAGGACATCTAAAGAGGTCTTACATATTATCAAATCTGGAGGCAAAAATGTTGAACGAAACCTGTCCTACTCTGGTGACATTAGGAGAAGGCAAGATTTTCCACATGTTGGAGATGACTTAACAGCACATAACAACGATAACAATACCTGCTGGAATGGTGTGCATACTGGAATACTTTACATCTAGACCTCATTCAAGAAAAAAAACATTCTTGTTTTATGTAATAATAATAATAATAACATGTGGGATAGTTTGAAGCCATATTCCCCTGGAGTTGCTCAGGTGCAGAGCACCTCGATGTGTGCAACCACCCCAGTGTTTCAAGCAATTTGCTTCCGATCAGGTGTGAAGTGGGCAGAGTTGCCATGGAGCTCTCTGGAGAATTAAGAGGGAAGGTTGGTTTGAAAGTTAAGCAGCTTATTCTTTCCAGCAACAGTATAAGGCGGTTGAAGTTTAGCTCTAAAACAGAGCCAGCGGGGGGGGGGGAGCTTCTGTGTATTCAAGAACACCCTATGTAGAGACGCTTGTATCTGCCCAAACAAAATCTCAGTCCAAGAATTCAGATGAACGCTTTGTCTTCCAGTTCACATAAGCAGACTAAGATGCTGCTTCAGCAGAGGGTGGCGTGGTCCATGCACTTGCCCTTGGCTGCTAAAACCATGCCTCCAAAAATAAATGGCATGGCCACTGCAACCGCATCCCATGGCAAGCCTTTCCCTCCCCCCAAGAAAAATCTCACTGCAAGCTGCTTTGTGGATGTCCCTCTTCCTGCCTCCTCCCCCTCCCCCACCCCATGTCCATCTCCCTTCTGCCTTATTCGTTCCTGTCTTTTTCTTTCCTGTAGTTGATGTGGACACCAAGCTGCAAAATCAGCCTTTGTATTGAATCGGAGAGACAGGAAATGGCTCATTGATAGTACGACTCCCCATCATTAGTTCTGGAGGCAGGGAGGGCGACTCTTGAACATCACACCATGCTTTTGACCTAAACTGTAGCTTGTGAGTTCAGGAATTCAACAGCTTGTGCCTTAGCAGACGAGAACCCTGGAATAGGACATAACTAGAGTCACACATTCTTTACTGCAGTGCTAAGAAGGATGGAGAGAACCAAAAGAAGATATTGTGGTAAATCTTTATTCACACATGAAAGGGGCAAAGTAGGTTTGACCCCCCCCCAACAACACCCTCCACAGGGATTGGTGCACCAGCTACTGGTAAGATATTCAGCAGGAGTGGGGGAAATGCCACCCACCCATGGGTTAGGAGATTGCCAGTGGTGGCAAACCTTCAGCACTCCAGATGTTTTAGACCGCAACTCCCAACGTCCTTTGCCATTGGCACTACAGGCTTGGAATTCTGGGAGCTGCAGTCCAAAACATCTGGAGTGCCAAAGGTTCGCCACCACTGGCCTAGGATGTACGGAGGAATCCTGCACCTGTGTAGATAAACAGCCACTTCAGATCATTGCCAAGCTGGGGAATGTGGCTAGTGGGCATATCACAGCATGGCTGTTTCTTTTAAAACTGTGGCTGTATCCATATGGATCTCCATTCATATTCACACATTTTCCCTAAGAGTCCTTTCTCAGAACCATTTGTGGTGCCTCACACATGCTACCTGTTTGGGTTCATAGCTAAACACACAAAAAGGCTTTCAGGTTCCAAGGCAGCTGCCCTTACATGCTTTCTACTTATTTTCTAACAAACTACTGGCCTAGGATGCTGCCTTATCCTAAATGCACCCCCCCTTCTTCGGCATTACAGTGCTTTTAATCTCAAGAGTGCTTATTTTGATCCTTTAATCCAGATGGCTCGCTACGCAAGGAGGAAACTACAATCATTTCACCATCTTATGTAATTATTCAGCAGATTATTTGCAGCTTGGTTTAGTCAAATCAATTTTGGCAGTGAAGGACAGCACAAATTCTGAACGAAGTGTTCTCTACCCTTTCAGGCTCCAGTTTTAATATTATTGATAGGCAAAGAGTGGTAATGGAAAAATAAAATTATCGACCATATAGTTGTTTCTGTTACCACCACCTATGTCTCACACTATTTCACTGCCTACTAGACATGGGCACGACTTGGCGAAATTGTCGTTTCCGTTTTCGGATATCGTTTCCGTTACGTAACGGAAACGGTAATGACAATTAAGCCGTCAGAACTCGAACTCGAACCGAAAAAAGAAAAATTGGGTCTGATTTGTCGTTGTCGTTCCTGGCATCACGCAGCGATCGCGCGATGCCAAGCGCAAGCGGCACAGAAAAAAAGTTTTAAAAGGAAAAAAACCCGATTCCCGGCCAAAAAAGCAGGCGAAAATATGCCTGCCTGAGGGCACCTACCAGAGGGGTGGTTTCTGGGGGGGGGGTCCCCAGCCTTCCCCCCTCCTGTCCTGGGCTGCTGGTACCAGGCTGGGAGGGGGCATCCTCGGCGTCTCCATTTGCCATGCGGTGCCGGGGGATCCAAAATGGCGACCGCAATATTTTTTTTAAAATCGTGGTCCAAAAACCCACCAAAGCACCACAGAAACATTTGAAAATTAGCTATTTTAAATGCCTGATTTTTATAGTAGCAGCAGTGGGTTTTTCTTGCAACAACATGTCTCCATTGATTTTATTTTATTTTATTTTTATTTTATTTTTTTACACCTGCGCAATGATGGGCTGGCCATGGGATGGGACCATGCAATTTTTTTGACCCATTCTACCAATTGCATGGTCAGGTTTTGACTGACACTTCTGGATGTGCAAGAGGGCATAAAAAGCCAAGGCACTCCCAGAACAGTCGCAGTCTGGGCTTGGATGTGGGTGGGAGAGGTGTGTAGCTGGCTGCTGTGCTAGACTAGTTTCGATTTCGCGGAGCCTTTAGATTTCAGTTAGGCAGGCAGGGAGGGAATTGATTCAATTGAATTTTTAGGAAATAATAATAATTCCTTTCATTCCCTGTCTGCTGTGGGGAATAGCAACGCAGTTTATTCTTTTTTATTCTCCTGCAGTTTGTTAGGATTTCTTTTCTGATAGTGCTTCAAAGGGGGGGGGAGGTTTGAGTGGGAGGGGAGGTGTGGATTTATTTTAAAAATTTCATTTGCTTGGTGGCAAGCCAAGGTCCTTTCATACCCTGCCTGCAGCTCTGCTGTGGGTGGGAATAGCAAGCAAGCCTAGCAGTTTTCTTTTTTATTCTCCAATTGTGAGGATTTCATTTCTGATAGTGCTTCAAGGGAGGTTTGGGAGGCGAGGTGTGTGTGGATTTATTTTAAAAATATATATTTAAATATACTACCATTTATTTTCTATTTTCCAAAGTTCATTTGCTTGGTGGCAAGCCAAGATCCTTTCATACCCTGCCTGCAGCTCTGCTGTGGGTGGGAATAGCATTAGCAAGCAAGCCTAGCAGTTTTCTTTTTTATTCTCCAATTGTGAGGATTTCATTTCTGATAGTGCTTCAAAGGGGAGGTTTGGGAGGCGAGGTGTGGATTTATTTTAAAAATATATACTAGTATATTTCAGATTTCCCCAACCAGTGCACTGAAACACATTTGTTGGCAAGCCAAGGGCACCTCTATCTAGTGGAGAATATTTTACATTTTAGAAATACACTACAATATTATATGTACTTTACTTTTACTTACATTGTTTGTTTCCTAAACTTTTTGTGAGGACACTGCAGTAAAACAACACAGGCCCATTCTGATATCAGCCTTATTAACAGACTTGGGGTTCCATCCATCCTACTCCAACACTGTTTATTTTGTTTGTTTATCATTGTACAATACATTAATTTACAAGCCACACCTTTTACGTGGGCACTGCCCTCTGAGTCTGAGATCTGCCTTTCTACCAGACTTGGGGTTCCAGCTTCAGTTTACTTTGGTTACTTGTCCTTAATATTACTGTACAAACAGTGCCAGCCGTGCACAAACTACTCCTGTACTAGTGTGCTTGCTCGTTCATTTATTTACAAGGCACACCTTTTGTGGGTGCCAGCTCCAGTTTACTTTGTTTACTACTTGTCCTTCCTTACAACACAGTGCCAGCCATGCACAAACTACTAAACTGACCTATTACAGTGGAACCTTGACTTACGTCATTAATCCGTTCCAGTGGTCTAGACTTAAGTCAAACATGACTTAAGTCAAACGAACTTTTCCCATAGAAAGTAATGGGAAAGTGGATTAATCTGTTCCAGATGATGAAAAAGACCCCCCAAAACAGCAATTTAACACAAATTTGACTGTCCCCCCAACACACACACACACACACACACACACACACACACACATACACACACACACACACACACAGAGGCGGCTTCGGTGAGACCTTACTGTGCAATAAGTGTCTTACTGTTAACTACTAGTAGATATAGCTTCCTCTTTTCTTTATCCCTCGATTTTATTTGCTCCCTTGGACTTCAGCATCCACCTTCATTTGGATGGAATAAACCCCTTTCCTCCATAGAAAAATGGGGTGCGTAAGCCCACGCCCACCAGCTCCTTTCTTCGCCATCCCCTTCACTGGGTGGGTAGCTATCTGAGCTCTTTCCTCAGGAGTAAGTCTTATTCCTCCAGTGCAGCAATGCAGAAGGGAGTGGGTAACTTAATTGCTGGGGAAATGAGGGCATCCAGTCTCTTAACATTGCAGCGGAGAGGGCACCAACTCTGGAAGGAGGAAAAAAGCCTCCTCCTTGCTCGCCTCAGAGGCACTCAAGCCACTGCCCAGAGAGTAAGGACCCAAGGGCGCGCGTGTGAGGAGGGGGGATTCCTACACCCTCCTCTTGCTCACTGGCATCTTTTCAAAATGCCAAAGGGCTCGAAAAGATGGCCGCTCCTGGGCAGGTGCCTCCAGTGAGTGCCCGCGAGCGCACCACCCGTCTTCGAAGCACATCACGCCGCCCGAGCGCGGGACTTCTCAGCGGACCTTGGCGGCAGAGAGGAGGCGACCCCGGGTTGGGTCGGCGAGGGGGCAGACACAGGCGGGCGAGGGGCAGGGATAGGCAGGACCGTGGATGGGGGGTGTCCCCTTTCTTAGAAACTCCCCCCCTGGAACTATCCCCCTGGTGGCGAGGAACCCCTTCAGGTGGAGGGACAGGGGGCGTCCTCTGTGGGGAGGAGGCAGGCTCTCATTCTTTCGCACTCACTCACCCACAGCTCGGATGAGGAAGCCCTGGGGCGGGCGCAACACCCAACACAGCCAGGCATCATGGAGGAGATGGAGCAGGGTGGTGGGGCCTTGCAGCAGGAGCACGCCCCCGCGCAGCCAGCCCTATAGCCGGACCCGCACCACAGCACGCACCAGCCCGGCGTTCCAGTGGCAGGCGCTGTTAGTGCGCCGGAACGCTTGGAAGACGGCGGCCCAGCCGGCATTTGCCTCCTCCTTGCCGCCGCCGCCACCGCCATAGGGGTGGGGCTGGGCCAGGGCTGCTGCTGCCTCTTCTTCTTCTGTAGCTGCTGCCGCCACCGCTGCTTCTCGGGGCGGAGAGCGGCGCAAGACCAGAGCCAGCGAGCTCAACGCCAGCTGGACAGCACGCCTGGGGAAGAGAGGCTGAGGCGGCAGCGGTGGGGGAAGAGGTGCCATCCCGGTGCTGCCTCGACGGGTGGCTGGGGCTCCCCGTCTGCTCTTCCTGCTCGCCGAGGCTGCAACGGCTACCAAGGGAACCAAGAGAGCACTCTTCTCCTTCTGGGTGAGCGAGGGACGGGGAGTGAGAGACAGGGGGGGCCAGGCCAGCCCGAGAGCCACCTGCCGCTCATCCCGCAGGCAGCTGCAGCCCGGCCCTGCCTTCTACTGCTGCTGCTGCTGCCGCGCCGCCACCGGAGGAAAGGAAGAAGGGCCGGGAGCTCCTGGCCCTTCTTCCTCTCCTCTGGCGGCAGCGGCTTCGGTGAGGCCAGCCCTCGGCGAAGCCAGCCCTGAGCTCCTGGCCCTTCCTCTCCACCGGAGGAGAGGAAGAAGGCAGGAGCAGTTTGGAGGCGGCAGCCACAATGCTGGGTCCTGGCTGCCGCACAATCCTGGGGCCTTGCACAAGGGCTCCAAGATGTAAGTCGGAGCCTGGGGCGCAAGTCAAACAGGCCCCTAGTGGACGCAAGTCAAATATGTCGCAAGTCAAGCGGGACGTAAGTCGGGCGTCCACTGTATTTGGATTCCATCCTTATTACTCCACTGTTCCTTTGTGGTTTTGTTCACTATTACGTTATACATTCCTTGGCCTGAGCAACGACCAGAAAACTACACTGTGCTGTGCTCTGTGCTTGTACCAAAGAACACAGTGTATGACAGTAACCTTGTTGTGGGTGGAAAAAGGATAAGTTTTTTAGAATAGTTTGTACTTCCTTAATATAGAATCAGACAATCTATTTTCTTCTAATACTTTGAGAAATAAAAAAAATGAGGAGGGGTGGCACAGCCAGAGGGAAGGGGAGGGGGACCCCCACTAAGATAAATCGGGGCACATTTCTGTCTTCCTTAATAGTAAGTCAGAGCAACCCAGAGCCCACTATCCCATTCCCTACCTATTCCTAACCCTAACCCTAACCCTAACCCTAACCCTATCAGACTCTAATCGCTAGATGACCAGGGTTGCATTGGCTTAATTGCTTGGCTTTACAGTGTGAAGCCAGGACCTTGGAGATGGGGGGGCATTGAGAGGAGAAGACCCTCATCCAGATTTGGGGAGGAACGGAATGTCTGTGTCTCCTGCTGCCTCTGAGAGGTGGAGGGGTGATGGGATGGATAAAAGCTTCAAAACAAAACAACAAAAAAGTATAACAGGCAGCCAGACCAAGTAGGGTGGCCGGCCGGTTCAGCATTGACCAAGAGAGAAAAAAGAAATATATTGCATTCTGCCCACTTTGTTTGCAATTGCTTTATTCGATGCAGTCTTGTGCAGCGTCAGTTTAAAGTGTTTTCCGCCTGCTCTGGGTCATTGCGGGACCCGCGCCCGCCGCCCGCCCGCCCACCCGCCCCTCCCCCCTGCCACCACTGCCTGCCCGCACCTTCCCGCCCCCGCCCCCCGCCCGCCGCCTAGGGCGCAAAAACACCTAGCACCGGCGGGACGCCACTCGTCGCTGGGACGTCAAATCGCGCGAAATCGTGGTGGTAACGACAAACGACATGACGAAACAATAAATTTTTAAAAAAATTTCGCGAAAAACGGAAACGACCCAAAACGGACCCGTCCCGAAAAACGACAACTCGAAAAAAAATTCTGGTCATGCCCATCTCTACTGCCTACTTGATTGTAAGGCCGTCCAGAAATGTAATTCTCTGATATTTTATAAAGGAAAAATATTCAGATTTCATTTTGATATTGTGGACCGTCATGTTGACTACTGTTAGTCCTTTTTTTAATTTAGCCACTAGACTAAGGAATCCTTCACTTATCTATTGAAGCTTTATGTTATGAATAAACATGGCTAAAATACCCCAGAGAGTTTGGTATCTGGTTGCAGGGTCAGCAGAGACTGGGAATACAATTCCTCACTGTGCTTCCAGAGAGAAGAGCCAGCCTGTGTGGTCTTAGGGCAAGGAGCACAGTCCTAGGATGGCCCTAGAAGAAGGGAGAACAAAAGTAGTCTGCTTATATACCATCCCATACCACTTCAAGTAGTCTCTGGGTGGTTTACAGTTTTTAATTACAGTATGCAGGCTACATATTGCCCCCCAGCAAGCTGGATACTCATTTTACCAACCTCGGAAGGATGGAAGGCTGAGTCAACCATGAATGAGCCGGCTACCTGGGATCAAACCCCAGGTCGTGAGCACAGTTTTACCTGGAGTACAGGCATTTAACTACTGCGCCACAGGGCTCACCACCTCTGAGTACTCTTGACCCAGAAAATCCTGAACAAGGTTGCCATAAGTCAGAGTTTACTTGATGGCGCACATTTATTATTATAATTGGTGGAGGTAACTGTTTCCATAGACATTGTTGCCTAAAGCTGAGCTTCCATAACTACATGAGTGTAAAATGAAGATGCATGGCCATCACAGTTTTGGGTATAACCAGGCCAAAATTTTGTTTAATACAGTGAGCAATACTCTGGCTAGGCAATTGGGTTGGATCCAATACATCAAAGGAGCACCCCATCCCTTTGATGTTTCCAGCCATTACAGAACACCCCAGGGTGTCCACCCCATCAGTATTGTGTGTCTCCACTCCCATTGCATGTTCCTGGGGGTGCCCACCCCCATCGGAGGCAGAGTCGTAAATCATTGTCAGCAGGTCATACATCATTGTCAATTGGGGGGGGTCCCGCCTTTTTCACCACCACCACCCCGATATTTTACCATGACCATATCCGGTTTACTTTTTGCTTTACAGCCTGGATCTGTCCCAATGCCTATTAAAAAGCCCCACCTTCCCAGCTGTGACAATCATATTAACAGTTAACATATTACCAACGAATACAGTTACCTATCAAATATAATTCAAAAAAGGGTGAGTGGGTGGGGCTGCTCGAGGACCAGAAGGGAAAAGAAGGGGTTGCTTCTCCTTGAATCCTCTATTTAAATCCTCTGGAATGTGCATTGCACCAAGGGGCTGCTCCCTCCTGGTGCCCGTTTCCTTGTCCAGGGTCCCCCCCCTTCCCCATGCCGGACCTCTGGACAACCTCCTCCTTCCACGTGAGGGTCACCATCTCTCTTGTGTTTTGTTCATCCTGCTCCGGCTACAACCTTTGGGCCTGTAAGTCACTTTAGATCCATCTGTGGACTAAGTTTCAGACATAAACAAGGCTAAAAGACCTTTGGCTTGCTAGATTTTATTCCCACTTGTTGAATGCAAGACTAGGAGCAGACTGATAAGGGAGGAGACATGACTAATAATGTCCCTTTTTACCGATCTGTCACAAAACTAAAGAATATAAGCATAGCAGTTGTAAAGTGAGAACAAGATGCTTATAGCTGGGCAAAAAAGGGACCAGAAAACAGCTACAATTTAAAACTGTATGCTTCCATTTCACATTGTTTATTCTGGAAAACAAGAGTTATTTTGTCTCAATAGAGATAAACAATGGGAACCCAGGGAGCATCACTGCAGTGATACTTAGGATCATATATTTTCATATTCCTAGAAGTGATTTAATGACTTATATAAATGGGCTATTCATGGGGTGTGAAAGAAAGAAAGAAAGAAAGAAAGAAAGAAAGAAAGAAAGAAAGAAAGAAAGAAAGAAAGAAAGAAAGAAAGAAAGAAAGAAAGAAAGAAAGGAAGAAAGAAAAGAAAAGAAAAGAAAAAGAAATTCCCTACTAGTAATTTTCTGTTTCTGTGACGGTATGAGTTTTAGTGACTAAGGGCCAGGGGCTCTCCTCAGTACATCCATCCCTTCCAAGAATGTTTGAACGTGGGTGAAGAGGGAAGTTTCTGTGCATTATATATTGCATTTTTATGGTTCCTACCCACCCCATAAGTTCTGAAGTAACTATCTATGATTTGAGATCTTTTTGGATCAACTGCTTAACATGACTGTGGTGGAATGAGAGGGCAATTAATGAGTGACCCTCCTGTAACATGAGAATTGGCCCCAAGGGTAATGCCCAGGATGCCCCTGCCCTGACTGGGAGAACTACTGTTCTCTGTTATGGTCCTTTTTTTGTTCATGGCCATCTGGCCTTAGCTGCCTAGATGCCCTCAGCACATCCGATCTCGCCTGATTTCGGAAGCTAAGCAGGGTCGGCCCTGGTTAGTACTTGGATGGGAGACCACCAGGGAATACCAGGTGCTGTAGGCGCCTGGAGTAGGAACTGGCAAACCACTCCAGTATTCCTGCCAAGAAAACTCCATGGACATGGAGTCACGAAGGGTCGGTCACGACTGTAACGACACAACACACACACACATCTGGCCTTAAGGTGTACTTAAAAGCAGCATGCAAAACTGTGACTCCTCTTCCTGCTGCTAAATGACGTGGGAAGGACGGGTCTTTCACATTAAAAATGAGACTGCTATTTATATAGGGAAAAAATCACAATAAACTGAGAACCCATATTTATATTCCCACAAGGTCATGAAAGCATTACCACAGTGAATCTGCTACAGCCATATATGAGACTGGTTGGTGTCTATATATATATATTTGGTATGGGGAATTTCACCCACCTGCAGCTAAAACTACAGGAAAGAGGAGCATTTTAATGATTTATTATTTAGACTTTACATACCATTTCTGGATCAAACAGTTTTTAAGAACAATGATTTATATAAGGCATTGACACACTACTTCGCTGGCTCATGATAGAAACCAGTAGTTTATTCTTCCTATTTTTGCCACCAAAAGAATTTACACTATGAAATGGATGCTACATCCATCCATCTTCCTTTGTCACTGTAGCATATTTCTGATTAATATAAGATTTTCTTTACACTTCTTCACACCAACTTTTTATCATGTCATAAAAAACAGAATTCATGTCTAAATGAAGTCATGAATTAACATGCTCTGCAATTATTTGATGACATCAACTAATTTCTGTGTTCTTAAGATAGATAACCCACAGAGTCAGAATGGTAGAACATCTGAACTGATTTCTTCATCTTCTACCCTGTCTTTTTGCTGTAATTCCCATAAACAAGCACTGTAGTCACTTTCTAGGAACCTGTATGCTGACATTGAATGGCAGTGCTCTTGGGGAAGGATGCAGTTTGAAAGGAAAAATAATGAAATAAGAGAAACAGGAATAAAAATAACAGAGGCTGAAGACTTTCAAACATCCTGAATCCTGATAATTTTAAAATGCTCAAGCAGCTACAAAAGTATTTATCGAACAGAAAAAAAGTAATCAGAATAGTTTCCCAAGAATATAACCAAGAACAGAAAAATAAATATGATGTTTGAGCCATTGGTTCCAACAACTCAACATGATTTTGCATGCATCCAAAAAGAAGGTTTTACAAAACTATATCTAAGCCAATAGCAGACATTATACCAATCTGTGCACTTGGAATCATATTCTATAGTCCTTTCATTACCATGACCTATTCATCAATAGTATATAAAAAAAAGGCTAGCGGCTAATGAGGAGTGTAATGACCGAATGCCAAGATCTACTCAGTCATAATTAATACTCTGCAGTAGTAATTAATAGTGTTAATTAAGTATTAATTAAGAAGTCTGAGAGATGTTTACTATCAGAAATGAAAACTGGAAAAGGTTGTGGAGTAGGAAAAAATTTAAATCTGTCTCAACTATAGTAAGAGAGCATTGCCTCAAACTGGCACACGAATGGCATTTTACCCCAGTGATATGGAATTATTAAAACAAAATTTTGGACCCAAATTGTTGGGGAGACAGTAAATAAATTGTTACGTATTTACATTCTGGGTGATATTAGCATGAGAATTTATAATTTCTGGGTCAAGGTTTTCAAAAAGAAAGAAAGAAAGAAAGAAAGAAAGAAAGAAAGAAAGAAAGAAAGAAAGAAAGAAAGAAAGAAAGAAAGAAAACACAATGTATTGTTTTAAGTTCAGCATTAATGAATTTGTTGTTAGATCTCAATGGACTACTATACCATAAATAGCTAATTCCATTTTTGTGTGTAGCACCTGGGAACAAATTGTGCAATGTTGGAAGACAGCTGCAGAAATTTCATTGAATGTTTAGGAATCTAGGGTATGGATATTAGCTGCTCTAATGGAAAAACTCACTGCCCACCTCACATCTGAGGTACCAGAATTCCAGTGTAGACTCATTTTATAAAATCTGGCCTCCTTTTATTCAGTATTATAATAATTCTGCCAGCTCTCTTAGCAACCCCCTGCCACTCATATTGATTTATGGAAATATGTGTTAACTAGTAATACAATTTGATATGTTTACTATGTGGGGTTTGGTGGTTTATAAGTACTGTATTTTATGGTTCTGTATACAGTATTGTGTTTTATTTAAAACCTTAAATAATAATACAAGTCTAAAATAAACAAGCATTTACCCACAAATACACTGACTATCAGGAGACAGTATGACAAGATGTGTTATCTCATTGTGTGGCTACCACAATGGACATATGTTTGTATGTACACGTATGTGTGGATCTATCTGTATCTCTGCATTAAAGATATATTCAGAATGGTGGTTCTCTGTCACTGAAATCAAAGAGAACAAAACAAAACCAGGAGGCTGAACGGTGAAGGAGTAATAATTGGCTAATTGCTGGATCTATGTCCTAAACCATAGGGAACCCCTGTATGCTAAAGCTTCATGGCCTGAGGGCTCCTGATTTGCTCAGTGGCTTTTTTTAAAAATGTCACCAAAATTACAGAACCATCACTGTTGGTTGCATTCCATTTTAAAGAAAGGAAAAGGTTTGGGAGAAAATAGGTCACATGCACTTCATCCCATGTCACATGATTCTCATCCAGAGGCCAATGAGGCTTTAGCCCTCTATGCATTTGAACAAGACATCACTGTGATTTCATCCATTCGCATTTTTGATCTTTTCTCAACCCGGAATGAGTGGCCATCTGTTTTAAACCTACATCCAACTAAATCATTTCTAAAGCTGCTTTTTTTGAGGTAAGAAGATTTAAAAATGCTGTTTTGGTGGGGAAAAAGTCTTGTTTATTTATATATTTATTTATTTCTAAAAGTCCTACCCCAGTGAGAAGCATTATTGGGAGGCATGAAGTAAGTTGAAGCAAATATGTAGCAAATAAAATAAAAGAGCACTAAAGTTTTTTTTAAATGAGCTGAGAGGTCTTTTAAACAAACTGTCTTGATAAGATATCCAAAACAAGACATAGTAGGTATAGTATTTGCTCTTTGAAAGAAAATAGACAACCGGTTAACTTAGATATCTTGTAGGTTTATAAATTTCCTTATTTTTATTTGTGTATGATTGTACAGATATATTCACACACATATAATTATAAATAATGTCATATATTTATATTTGTTAAATGTATTATATACAAAATAAATAAATTATTTATATAGTAGTACTTGTAATATTTCAGTTGATATAGTGTAGTGATTTAACAAAAATGAGAGATCATATATTTTCAAGATATCTTTTTGATTCACAAGCGATCATGAAATTAACCTGGACAGTTAAAATGATTAGCATACCAACTCTTGAACACTCAAAGCTCCAATTTTAAAAACAGATGTATGAATTGAAATAGACAGAATTGATATAATGGGATACTTTGTTACTTTGGATATTTTATTTGATATACATGGAAAAATTAGATGATCTAATATATCATTCCTTTTTCTAATTTTATCTTTTGTAAAGAATTAATAAACAAATTTAGATTTGGGGAGAAATACTATAAATTAATCCTGAAAAAAAGTGAGATTGTTTTAATCTGATAAAGCTGGATAAATTAAAGCCAAGCCAAAATGCAAATACTGGGATCTGATGTGCATTTGACATGTCATACAACTTATATCACTTTTAAGGGGAAATTGTACATTTGAAATCTCGTTAATTTAGAGACCAATATTAAATAAGGAACTTAAGAAAAATAGAATTGGGTCATAAATAAATAGATCATATTTCATCAATCTGTAACCTTTCAAGTCTATAATTTTAAAGCCATTTCATCACATTATAATACATAATGCATTCATATTGGATACTAGTCTTTCTAAAATTAAACTGTTCCATTACATTATATAACTTCCAAATACATATCAGACTCTCAGAGGAATATTATTGGTTCACATCGTCATATAGATTACAAATGCATGAAAAGTGTACAAGAATTATCATTACATTTTTAAATTTAACCTAGCATTTTGTGTTATAATGCAATCATCCATGAAAAGTTATTTCCCATTCTATCAAAAGAATATTCTAACTATGGTAATTGTTTGATCTGAATTAAACTTGGCATTACTAAGATTGTTTACCTTAAAAGAAGAAGGAAGACAAATGGTCTAACAGAAAGTGGGGACTTAAAATAGCACATTGAAATGTTTTGCCTGCACTGGTTCTTCTCTTTGGTATCAAAAGGTACAGAGAAGACAAAAAGCTATGCAATGAAAACTCAGCCATGTTTACTTTCAGAAAAACTCTGTATGAACACTTTTTTTTTGGCTTCCTAATAGGAAACCTTAGGATATCAACCTTTATTAAACACATATTAAGCGTTCAAGTCTTTAATTCAGTTTACTAGCTTTGTGATATTATGTCCAGACTGCAAGAACGCAACTGATCTAAAAATGCTCTTAGGATCAGCTATCAAGGATGTAGACAGTGAAATGATGTGTGTGTGTGAGAGAGAGAAATTAGAAAGAACTACAGCAGGATTCTAGGTATGTTTGCACAGATATAAATCCTGTTGACCTCAGTGTGGGTAATGAATATGGATACATGTTTCGCTAGTCGTGAGTATATTCCTTATTATATCGTCTCTTTTTGTAATTAGTGGTTTGTTTTCTGTTGTCCAGACATGCATATAGATGCATGCATAAATGAAACCACAGATTTTCTAAAGTAATTTAGACAGAAAATGGCTTCCGTTAGCATGCCCTGCTTCATATAAACCTAAGTACAATGACTTCTTATCTACAAAGAATGAAGTCTGAATTGTGCCCCTTTGTAGAATGGAATGGATGCTACTTTGTTGGTACACTTCATGCTTATCAATGCAGTGGTACCTTGTACAAAGGAATTAATTCATTCCAAACGAAATTCTGTTAAGCAAATTTTCCTTTATACAAATTTCCCACTGGAATGCATTGAAAATGGAGTAATCCCTAATCATGACCATTTTTCTGTTGTACAGATTCACCCCGGAGGCCAGGGGTGCCCAAACGTTTTGTAAGGAGGGCGAAATTTGATGGCTGAGAATGTGTTAGGGGCTGGTTTCTCCCCAACCCTGCCATCCCACTGCAAGCCTCACCCACTGACCCATAAGCGAAGGAGGGGGGAGGGGCGGGCCAGCCAGCCGCGGGCCACTCAGAATTGCCTGATGGGCCGGATTTGGCCCCCGGGCCGGACTTTGGGCAGGCCTGCCGTAGGCAATTCTGTTAAGCAAATTTCTCCTATCTCCAGATTTTTTTTATGTTGTACAGATTTTATTTTATACAAACTGTTTGTTATATGAGGGTCCACTGTATATGTTTTCATGAAGAAAACTTAGGAGTTTATAAGGAGAGCATCTTGGGTGTTATCTTTGTTGGAGAATCTTTATGGATTCAATTCAGATTCAATGTCGTTGTTGAAAACATGTCTACATGATTTCAGTATTTTCACATTAAAGAATGCATCAGTATTAAAAATGTTCTAGTGAGAGGGAAGAAAACTGAAACCAGAATGACATGATGTATTTTTCAGAACTAGTCAACAGACTACAAATCCTTTACCACCTCTCATGTGACCATTCATTTTGGAAGATACAGTTGTCTGTTCATGCCAAGGGTAGAGAGGAGCATAGTATATTATAGAATACAGAAGAAAATGTATTACTTAGATATTTATGCAATTATTTCATAATACGAATATGGGACATTAATATGTAGACAGGATGCTGAAGTGTCATTTCTGAATTCTGAATCAAGAGTAAAGTTTGCATGGCAGGAAACCTCTGAAAATGTTCACGGGCAGAAATATTTATGCATAATTAGTAAGTGAAGTAGCAAAATAAAATTAAATACATCAGAATTAATTGCAATTATTGTAATTTTGTATCAAAATAATGGTAACACCACAGGAGGAATCTCTCTCTCTCTCTCTCTCTCTCTCTCTCTCTCTCTCTCTCTCTCTCTCTCTCTCTCTCTCTCTGTCATTCCCCTGTCATCTCAACCTCCCCCCCAACACATACACAACACTTCCCTTTTTAAAAAACATAGAGACATGTGCATTTGGCATTCGTATCTAGGACAGGCCCATTTAACTGTTAATAACAATCATCACTCTGTGCGGACAGACAGTGAGTTGGCTATAGACATAAATATCCTGATAAAAATAATCGAGTGACCTGAAATATGAGCAGGGGGAGAAAGAAGCCGGGCGCTGGGAGAAGCAGACGGCCCTCGTGGTTCCCCCCGTGGCATTCTTCCAGATGAAAGGAAATCATTAAAATGTCCCTCAATGTTGACTGAAATAGATAGACTCAGCCTGCTGAGCATTTCAATTACATTTCTAGAAATGGTGCTAACCCCAATAGTTGGGAAGTTGCTTTCAATTTATGACAACCCTGACCTTCAAAAGTCCTCTCACTAACATTCCTGCTCAAGTCTGCCAATACAAGGCCATGGCTTTCTTGATTGGGTTGGTCCATCTCATTTTCAGTGTTCCTTCTGCGTTCAGCTTTTTCCCAGACATGAACAGAGGAACACACATTTAAAGATTTGCACTTGACCAATCCCACTGGTATTAGAACTTTACCATAAAATCACAGTTCCTTATCCTAACCATGAGGTAACTGACATAATAACCAAGTTTGACCTATTCGATATCATTGGCGCAGTCAAAGAATTTGCCAAATACCCAAAAGGCAACTCATTACTACAGTGACCATAAAGATTTACACAAGCTAAGGGTTCCTTCCAAGTGTACAGTTACAGTACAACTTTATAGGGGTTGGTAGGGATAATTTTGTTTGATTTGTTTCTGATAATGTCTTTCCCAAAACAAACAAATTCTTAATACATGTAACAGGGGAAAAAATGAATCTGCAAAAAGTTATATGCTAGTTAGGGGTAGTTTGATTCTCTCTGTTATAGGAACTGCTTGACCTATTCAAGTGCACAGTATAGAAAGCTGAGAAGAAACTGTAGTTACTTGTATATTTTATTTGTTTATAACAAGCAGTTAACAAAACTCGCTTAATTCCTTTTAAAGTTTGAGGGAAGAATTTGAGATGTAAGAAAAAATGACAAATTTGTTCCTTTCTTGAAACCTGCAAATAATTCAATGAAAGATTTGAATTGCTGAATTCCCAAGACAGCACATATCACTCATTGATAATTCTAGTCTACAGTTGATACAGTGTCCTACAGTAACAGAGTGAAATTTTACCTTTCAACAGTTTCTGAACTCCAAATATCCTAACATCCCAGCCATACCATCATAAGTGATGAAAACCAAATGTTTATTCAATTATTCTTCTGTCACTCCAAGATTGCAAGAATGGAAATACTGGCGTAATGAATTAAGGATTCCTTTTGCTATGGCATCCCATAATTTGATCAAGCCAAGAAACAAATTTACAGAGGTACTCATTGCACAGGGGAAAAATGTACAAAATCAATATAATTTTTTTTAACTGGTGGTAGTTGGTACACCAATGTTTAAAGAGATCCTAATCTTGGATTTCATAATTCTTTGATCAAGTTATTTCTTATTTATCTAGTTATGTGAATGATAATGTTGCTGCAGGCATTAATTGAGTGAAATATATCCATGTCAACAACATTCAGTACTTACAGGTTAATTTCATTGTCAAATTTGTTAAAAAGCTGGTTAATTTCAGCCACTTAATCACCTTAACTTTGGGATATACTTTCCTCAATAGAAGAATTTCACATATACTTTCTCCAGATTATCTTTCTGAGCATCTTCTACTAATTTAATAGCAGCTTTATGATATGAACTTTTAAAGGATCAATTAATTTTTTTAAAAAAGCAACTCCTTAAAGATACCAACTTTTGCTTTCACATTTTGCCACCAGAAGAGATTTCTATAGATATTATCATCCCCATTTTCCTTTCAGTTCCAAGTGTGACAGCATTTTGGTATCCTCATAGTTCACAACATTTAGGAATGCAACAAAGATGCTCATTTTTGGCAAATAGCTAATTTGGCAGATAGCTAATTTTCTGGCAGAAATTGCTTATTTGTTCAGATGTCCCACCTTGCATCACAGTACTTACAATTCTCTCTTCAGTACTGGAAGCATATGGGTTGTTGGGATGTTACAGATTCCATTGTTTCTGTTTCTTTACATAATTTCTGTTTTTTTGGCACAGGAGGTGGAAAATTATTTATTCTTATATAGATTACCTGCTATCATACAAAAAGGCCAGTATCACTTGAAACAAAGCAGCTAGATTCGTATGGAAGGTTTTGGATTTATTTGCTTGGAGGTTTGTTGCTGGAGCTGCTGTAGGCCCTGTTTAAGAAACCAGGCCCTTGCTCTGTAAGGACTAACTAGATCCAGGCCTTAAAGTACAGTGGTATCTTGTGTAAAAGAATTAATTCATTCCAAATGAAATTATGTTAAGAAAATTTTCCATTATACAAATTTCCCATAGGAAAGCATTGAAAACAGAGTAAACCCTAATCACGACCATTTTTATTTTGTGTTGATTCGCCCCATAGGCGATTCTGTTAAGCAAATTTCCTCTATCTCTGGAATTTTTTTATGTTTATACAGATTTTATGTTATACAAACCATTTGTTATACAAGGGTCCACTGTAAGTTTATAAACCAAGCATATAATAATATGCATTTCTTAGTTAATGTCTGACAAGGCTGCTGGGCATTGTTACTGGCAAGTAATTAATTGAAAAAATGCTGCCAAAACTCAATTCCGGAGTTTCAGCAGATACATGCAAGAGTGAACTTACTTGTTTTGGAGAATGCATTATCTATGTAGAACATTATATCTTTAACAGACCATTTTTTTACTGACAATTGAATGAATTTTCACCATTTCCTACTGTGTAGATATGGTTTGTAAAAGCGGCTGAAGACCAATGCATTGTCTTCTAAAATTTCACCTCTAAAAATCTGCCTTCGACACGATGCTACAGAGTTCAGCTGTCTTATATAGTTGAAAACAAAAGACGACAGAATTCACTGTGCTATAGATTACTTCTGAAGAATAAGGTTTAAAAACTTATCTTGAGTTTAATTCAGGCTGAGATTTAGGTGAAGTGAAAAGAGATCTGGAATGACAGTTTTAGAGCTTGCTGTCAGGGTCAGAATGTAATGTGCTTAGTTTATGAAGCTTTGGATACAGTAAAGCATGTAAAGATTTCTGAGGTCCACTATCTCTTCTAGCAAACTAATGGAAATTAGATGATCTAATGAATTAATTAACCAGTTACTGAATCAATTCTATTTAGAATAATCTTTGGGAAGGGTATACTGTAAGGCAAAAATTAAGTCTTTTGTTTTCCCATAGAGGGATTTTCAAACATAGAAAACCAGCAGCAAATGATTTTGTCTGAGATTGAAATTTCTGGAATCTCTTCCTAAATATAGTGCCCTTCAGTTTTCCTAACTAGCAAGACACTAGATTTGGAAAGGCTAGCTCAGCAGGAGGAAGGAGACCGTATAAATGCACTAGTGTTGGTTCCCCTCTCAATATTGCTTGTGTGTTACGTGCCGTCCAAATTATAGCAACCCTAATGGGGCTTTTATCATGAGACATTTAAGTGATTTTCAGTGGTTATCTCTATTGAATTTTTCCATGTCCAAGCAGTAATTCAAACAGTTTCCCTGCATCCCAGCCGGTCCCTCTATCCACTAGGCATCCTTTCATTGTCAGTAGCGGCTAAAAGGTTTAGCACAATCATATGATTCTCAGAATGTCATCAGCCAGATCCATGGAATACTGCAGGTGACCTTCATGACAAGTGAAGATTGAGGCCTGCAGTCAGAGGAGGAAGCTCTTGAACAACAATCTTATGCCTACTGCTGCTGGGATATTCATTTCTCCTGTTACTAAAAATGGCTAGAGGGTGCATAAGGAATGAATTAATATATGTAATTATCCCATCAGTTGCTTCCCATTTTACCTGCTGCTGTTAACTCCACCCTTTTTGGGAGCCAGAGGAGTTCTATTTATTATCCAGTCCCTTATCTGTCAGTTTAATTTGAAATTTAATTTAATTTAATTTAATTTAGTTCAATTTAATTAATTTTATTGGTAGGTTTAGAATTACTTATTCAAATTTAGCATATATTTTGTTTATCTTTATATACTTTTAACTGTTTCATAATTTAATCTTATATCACCCTGCACTTTATGGTATTGTATTACACTTTTGCACTTATTGGACTTTACTCTTGCAGTCTAAGGCTGTCCATTCAGTGAAGTAGATATAAAGTAACATATAGATGGTGACGGACAGAGAAAGATATGGGCTTGACAAAGTAGCCATTAAATCACCTGGCTTCCCCACTGGGAATATTTAAACAAATGTTAAAAGCCTGGTTATTTAAGTAGGCCTTCCCGGAGTCTAGGATATAGCTCCCAGCTGTATGGTTTATGTTCTAATCTTTCCCGCCACTGCCTCTTCTACAAATGGTTTATTTTTATTGCATTATTAATTTTGTTTTTATTTATTTTATTTTGACTGTTGTAAATTACCCAGAGTGGCCTTGCAGCTAAATAAGTTGTACGTAATAATAATAATAATAATAATAATAATAATAATAATAATAATAATAATAATAATAATAATAATAATAATAATAATAATAATAATAAACGTAGAAGAACCGATGACGGATGTCTGAAGGCTGCCCCCTCCTTGACCAGTTGCCCCATTTACCTACCTGCTCAGCCAACCTTCCACTCTATCCTTGATGTTGCTAAATGCCAGATCTCCCCAAAACTTATCCAGATCTGCCCAACTTATCCAGGATCTAATCCTGAATGAAGATGTAGATCTGACTTGCATTACTGAAACCTGTTTGGTTGTAGAGGTTTGGTGACTATCTCACTAATCTGTGTACCCGGATACTCCATTTTACATCAGGGTAAACTGGAGGGACATGGAGGAGAGTTGCCATTGTAGATAAAAACACCTTAGAGGCTGTCAGATACTCTGCCCTGGCCATCCTGGGTCTGGAGGCCTTCCATGTGTTGGCTGGGACAAGGGGTGGAATAGGGATTACACTGGTTTAATGTACTCCATATGACCCAGCACTCTCCTTTTTGGAGCTGACAGGCTTTGTCTTGATGGCACTGTTGAGGTACCCCAGACTTTTGGTTCTGGGTAACTTCCATGATGAGACTGAGGTCACTGGGCCAGCGCTTGAATTCTTGGAAACTGTTCTTGGAATTAATGGACCAACTCATGTGGCAGGTCATATGCTGGAGGGCAAGGAGAAAGTGAATCAAGGGTGGCCAGTCTCGAGTTGATCCCTCTGTCATGGTTGGACCACCACCTGATCAAATTCAGCCTCTCAATGGCACTACACCTCTGCAGGTAAATCAAACTCATTAAGATGGTCCACCCACACAGGCTATTAGATCCGATTGCTTTCCAAGATGTGATGTGTGGGATGCTGGCTGAACTAGTTGGCACTCCTGCCAATGCTCTGGTTGAAGAATGCCACGCCGCTGAGACCGGGGTCCTGTGACATGAACACTCCCAAGCACACTCCCCACTGCAGAGCCCATCTACACCTACCAAATACAGGCAATGAATCAAAATATAAGAGGGCTGTGGAGCATATGGAGATGGGCACCAACACAATTTAATTTAAAAGATGCAAAAAAATGCTTCAAACACTTCAAGGAAACATTCATTAGGCTCATTCGTTTTATAAAAAACTTGGCAGGTGGATGATATTAACAACTGTAGACCCATTGCCAATGTTCCATTTCTATGTAAACTAGCGAAGAGGGCAGTGGTTGATCAGCTACAGGCACCCTTGGAGGACACCTACGCCCTTGATCCGTTCCAGTCAGGGTTCAGGCTCCATCATGGCAAGGAGACAGCATCAGTTGCCCTGCATGATGACCTTCTGAGCGAGGCTGACAGGGGCAAAACATCCCTATTAGTCCTCCTCAATCTCTTAGCAGCTTTTGATACCATTGACCATGGTATCCTCCTGAGAAGGCTCTTGGGTTTGGGTATTAGTGGCCTTGTTTTGTCCTGGCTCCATTCTTTCCTCAAGGCTGAGCCCCAGGGAGTGCAACTTGGGGAGATGCTGCAGGCACTCTTGGAGACCCCTTGGAGCTTTGGAGGTCTCGTGTCATCAATATGTTGGTGACACCCAACTCTATTTCTCCTTCCACTCTACAGTGTCTTTGAAGGGGCTACTCTCTCCGCTAAGAATGAGGTGGGCTGTTTGGCATATTGCTGGAGCCAGAATCTCAAGTAGCATCTGTGGTCTGCTCTGCCTATTTCCAACTTATGGAGATCCCCAGGATCCATCACTACCTTTGACATTGGGTCACTTGCCACGCTGTTCTATGCGTTGGTAGTCTGCATGGGGCTAACCTTGAAGTGGATACAGAAACTCCAGTAGGTCCAGAATACAGCAGCCAGAATGTTGAGTGAATTAACAGAGACCAACCTATTTTCCCCACACTGGTCACCTTACACTTGTTACATGTTTGTTTCCATGCCAGCTTCAAGCATCCATAGTTGATCATATAACCAATCCCCTAGGGCAGTGATGGCAAACCTTTTAGAGACCGAGTGCCCAAATTGTGATTCAAGACCCACTAATTTTTCACAACGTGCCAATGCAGCAATTTAACCTGAATGCAGGTGGCTGTGAAGGAGCGATTTCACGTGCCCACAGAAAGAGCTCCGAGTGCCACCATGGCACCCATGCCATAGGTTTGCCAACACAGTCCTAGGGAAATGTGTGTGTGTGTGTCCCACGGATGTGCAAGGACTTAACAGGCAGGCAGTATAACTAAGTTTTTCATTGTTAGACACGTAAAGAAAGATGAAATAATTCACTAGGTTTACATCATTGAAATTACAGTAGGGTTCTGACAGGGAAGAGCTGGAATCCATTTGTAGAGCATATTTTTTCCCCTATCAAAGCAAAGCAAAGCAAAGTGTTCTGCTTATATACCGCCCCATACCACTACAAGTAGTCTCTGGGCGGTTTACAATTTTGATTACAGTGTGCAGGCTACACATTGCCCCCCCAGCAAGCTGGGTACTCATTTTACCGACCTCGGAAGGATGGAAGGCTGAGTGAACCTTGAGCCTGCTACCGGGGATTGAACCCAGGTCGTGAGCACAGTTTTACCTGCAGTACAGGCATTTAACCACTGCGCCACGAGGCTCTTGATCCCTATCAGGCTTGATCCCTGACATCTCCATGTAGGAACTGGGAAATGTTTCTGCCCGAAATACCAGAAAGTCACTGCTAGTTGGAGGGACAGTACTGAAAAAGAGGCCCTAAAGATCTGCCTTGGTTCAAACTAGCTTCCTTGATTCCTGTCTTATAACACTGGTTTATTTCAGGAAGGGTTGTTGCAAGGCTATGGAGTATCTAGAAATCATACCCTTCAGTTTAGACCAGGGGTCCTCAAAGTTTTCAAACAGTGGGCCGGTCCACCACCACCCAGATACTACTGGGGGCCAGACCGCAGTCCCCCCCCCAAAAAGGCCGACATGCAAAAAAGGGGAGGGATGAGCAAGTGGGTGGAGCCCCCCCCACGATCGGTCTATGATCAGTGCATCTCTGGGGCCCCAGCAATGCCTCCTGTTCCAGATCGCCTGCCTGAGGTGCCACCTCTGGGATCCCTCTACTGCGCCTCTTCCTCCTCTTCCTCCTACAGTTGCAGTGGCTGGAGCAGCTCTCCTTCCTTCCTTCCTTCCTTCCTTCCTTCCTTCCTTCCTTCCTTCCTTCCTTCCTTCCTTCCTTCCTTCCTTCCTTCCTTCCTTCCTTCATTGCGTTGGGAACGAGGCAGCATCCCAGGCAAACTCAGGCCCCTCTGGGCGGCCACTCAGGATGAGGAGCAGCACCCGCGACAAGAGCTGCAAGGCTGGCACCACTGTGTGCAGATCCAGCCATGCGCCCTGGCCATCACGCCCTCACTGCACCCTGGAGGGAAAGCTGCCTCCTCTCTTGGCCTGGCCCGGCCCAGCCTGACTTGGTGCATTGCAAGTGAGGGAGGGAGGGAGCAAGGGCTGGGAACGAGGGAGGGGAGGCAGGAAGGCCTGCCCAAATCCATCCGTAGCCCACTCACTGGCCGAACCCAGCCAGGCTGCGGTGCTCTGTTGGATCACTAGCCTGCCCATCACGAACCAGGGACAAATGCAGCCCCGTCAGCCTCCCAGGAACCAGGCCTAGGCCACTGTTGGCCTTCCTTCCCTTTTCTTTCACCACTACCTCCTCCTTGCTGGTCTTTAACCCAGTGGTGGTGGTGGTGGTGGTGGTGGTGGCAGCCTCAGCCTCCAGCCATTGCTGGGCTCCCTCCTACCCTCCCTTGCTCCACGGAGCAAGGCAGCAGCTCAGAGAGGGTTGAGTGGGTGGGAAGTAGCTCCATTTCCCCCTTGGTCACCCGCCATCCACCCCTCCGTCGGTCCACTGCTGTGGCTGCTCCGGCTTGGAAGACTGGCTGGCGCTGCTTCCACCTGCCCCCTTCCTTCCTCACAACCACAATAACATAGGCTGCAGCCACACAAGGAAGGCAGGTGGGCAGGGTAGAGGAGCAGGGGGCATGGAGGGAGTGGGAGACCTTGCTGCAGCCCTCCCATTTTAAATTGCCCTGCTCAGCTGCAGCCGGTCCCTGACCATCTAGGCAGCGGGTGGGGGGATGGAGGACCTTGCAATGACTCTCCCACTTTGAACTGCCCCACTAGCCAGCATGCTAATCATCCGGGTGGTGGGTGGGGGGAGTGGGGGAGCCGACATAGCCCACCACTTTGAACTGCCTCAGCAATAGAAGCAACTGCAGAGGCTGGTTTGCTCATGAAGCAGGGGGTAGGTGGGGGGGTCTGCAATTGGTCCTGGGGAATGGATTCAGGACCCTGGGGTAAGGCCGTAGTTTGAGGACCTCTGGTTTAGACGAATACAAGTTGGTTGCTGTTAACTCAGAAATAAATAGTATCACCTCATTATAAGGGAAGGGACTTTCTATATGGCCAGATACATTCCTTTTTGTATGTGATTCCCTATAGCACTGCCTTCTGACAGGTCAACTAGGTGCCATATATGGTACAGAGGGTAGGTGTTTCAAGCATGACTGAATCATAGAAAGTGAGTCATGTGCTTCGCTATAGCCATAGTCATGCTTGTGCTCCTGCCTGCCTCACTCATATTCATTTAATTTATTCCATTCTTACCCTGCCCATCTAGTGCCTCCTCCAATGTCACTGGATTAGAGGGGGGAAACCAGGAGAGCATTGCATTGTAAGGTGGCTCTAGGTCAGTGATGGTGAATCTTTTAGGCCCTTTGTACACGACCCCTAAACTCCGCAGCAAATGGCTGCCAGCTCCGGAGCTTACAATTGTTTCCCCACCAGCTCCGGAGTTTGCAGGAAATTAAGTACGACCACACCCACCTAAGCGCGTCCCAGTGCACTTTTCTTGTACCTGCTCTAGAAGAGTGAAAACCCCCAGGTCCGGATTTAATCTGGTGAGTGCGGGGCTCTCCTCTCTTCTGTTTGTTTGTTTTGCCTCCCGCCCCTTTAAGAGAAGGGGCGGGAGGCAAAAAAAAAAAGAAGAGAAGGAATCAGGAC
The DNA here is from genome assembly GCA_037367245.1 of Phrynocephalus guinanensis. Lineage (NCBI taxonomy): Eukaryota > Metazoa > Chordata > Lepidosauria > Squamata > Agamidae > Phrynocephalus > Phrynocephalus guinanensis. The sequence continues at coordinate 9,114,018 of CM074732.1, read as the reverse complement.
GACGGGGCTTTGACCAGCTTTGGAGGTGAGCCTGCATTTTTCCTCTCTTTCTTCCTCCTTCCCCTCACGCAGACAGGATCAAGGAAATGCGGAGGGGTGGGGACGCAGGAAGAGCAACGAACCCCCAAGATCCCTGGTCCGAATTTAAGTGGCCAGCGGATCTTAGGGGTCGTGTGAAAAGGCCCCTAGAGACCAAGTGCCCAAACTGTGATTCAAAACCCACTAATTTTTCACAAAGTGCCAATACAGCCATTTAACCTGAATACAGGTGGCTGTGAAGGGGCGATGTCGGGTGCCCATAGAAAGGGCTCTGAGGGCCACCTTTCGCACCCATGCCATAGGTTCACCAACTCTGCTCTAGGTTAAAAAAAAACACAAATTCAAAATGATATTGATAGGCTGGAGCATTGGGCTGAAACTGTTGGGTCCCGGGGAGCTAGTCTAGCCCGGGGTCACCAGATCCAAGTCACCAAATAAAGATCTAATGTGATCTAATGTGAGAGAGTTCAATTTTGCAAGGTTTATTGATCATTAAAGCAAGCAGGCAGAGAGAAACTTCTCTGGCAGCAAAAGTCAAGTCTCTGCCCCAATCCAAGGGACAACAGGGTTTTTATAATGTTTGTACAGTGGGGAGGACACACACACAACAAGAAAAAAAACTGGAAAATTCCATGGTGCAAGACAAAAGATACAATGTACCAGAGGTTCAACGGATGAGTTACATTATTGACAATTTGTTATACACATGAGCTATATTGCCAAACATCATAGAACAATGGGTGTCCCATTTTGGGTGAGGGGCTTAGACAGAGGACAAGGAAGAAAGGGCATTTATACACGACCCCTAAGCTGCGCTGCAAATGGCTCCCAGCTCCGGAGCTTAGAAATGTTTTCCCACCAGCTCCGGAGTTTGGAGACAATTAAGTGCGACCCCGCCCACTTTAGCGCGACCCAGCACACTTTCCTTGTACCTTCTCTTTGGAGGTGATAAAAAATTAGATGCGGATAAGAGTGCCCGGCTCTCCTGGCTTGTCTGTTGTTTTTGCCTCCCGCCCCTTTAAGAGCTCCTTGAGACGGAAGCAGGAAGTAAGGGGGCTCGTGGCAAGTTCAACCGGCACCGGCAGGTTAGTAAAGGCTTCTTTTGTCCTTTTTTTGCCTCCCCCCCCTCAGGCCGACAGGAGCAGGAAGTGCTGAGGGGTGGGGATGCAGAAACAAAATGAACCCCCAAGATCTCTGGTCCGAATTTAAGGCACCAGCGGATCTTAGGGGGTCATGTGAAAAGGCCCGAAGACAGTTTACTTTAGGTTAAGGAAGTTGCCAGGGGAGTCCAAGTGGAGGACAAAGGAGGGAGACTGTTTACTCCAGGATAAGTGAGTTCTACATAAGCCCCTAAAGCTGTCTTATTGAGAGAAGCTTCCTGCTTTGTGAATCTCCCACCCTAACCCAGCAGGAAAAGTGTCCATTTGCATAACAAGATATGGAAACAGTTAACTCTATTAGCTGTGTTCAACTCTATATTTCCTCTCTAACCAGTAACTGCAGATTGATTGGTTTATCTTTGTTCCCCGCCCACCTGCTGGTGAATGAGTCATCATTTTAAACATGGTTGAGACACTGCTTCTAATGGTGGATTCTCCAGGCAGTAGTAAAGCTATTTTGCTACATCATTTTCACATGGATTCTGTGCAGCTGGACCCATCAAAACCAAGATAATGAAATTTAGCAGGGATAAGGGTAAAGCACTGCGCCTAGAAAGAGGAAACCAAATTCACAGTTACAAGATGGGGGACACCTGGCTCAGCAATACTACAAGTGAGAAGGATCTTGGAATTCTTGTGGATCATAAGCTGAATATGACGCAGCAGTATGATGTGGCCACAAAAAAGGCAAATGCCATTTTATTCTGTATAAACAGAAGTATAATATCCAAACCCTGTGAGGTGCTTGCCCCCCTTCAGCACTAGTGAGGCCTCACTTTAAGTACTGTGTCCAGTTCAGGACATCACACTTCAAGGAAGATGCTGACAAATTGGAAGAAGTTCAGAGGAGGACAATAAGGATGGAGACTGGTAACCAAGCCATATGAGGAAAGAACTCAAAGAATTGGGGATGTTTAGGGGTGTGGGAGTTTGCTGTGGAAGTTTGCTGGGAAAGTTCCAAGCAAATTGATCTTAGTTACAGGAAGAAAGGCTGATACTTCATGTCCCTCTCGCTGCTGTTCGCGGCCCCGCTGGTGACCGGTGTGAAGGAACGGAACCTCACGTCCTTGTGGGGTCGATATGAGTTCATCCCGACCACGCCCCCTGAACTGAGCCAGAACTGGGGTTAGAGACTCCTGTCCTGGAGCTCGGGAATCTTCTCAATCCGCTTCTTGTTCCGCGCCGAGGGGACATGCGGTTTCTTTTACCCCGCATCGAAAACCATGGCACCAGAAGCCATCTAGTGTCAGAAGGAGAAAAAAGTAGTTGATGGGCTTTGTCTACGAGCAATGCAATGGAATGAATGCCCAAGAAAAAACATTCCAAACACTTGCGCGCCACAAATCCATGACGGAAAGCTACCGATTAATCGAAAAACCGAAAAACGGGAAAGTATAATGCTGAGAACTATATGGAAAATCACTCGAAAAGTACCAGCACAGTGCGCGCCGAGGACGTGTGGTTAAAGTATTGCCGGTTCCATTCAGCATGCCCGTGAGTACAAAGAAACAGGGGCAGAACCGGCATTAGGTCACGTGACTAAAACCGATTTCAACTCGGAAGCAAGTTCACCTCAGCACGAGGGAGGATGTGAAGTAACCGTCAAAGAGACAGAGATAAGGCATACTCTTATATTTTTACTGATGTTCTTGTTTTTAACCTTTTTGTGTGAACCGCCCAGAGTTCCCTTTGGGAAATGGGAGCGGTATATAAATGCAAAAATAAATAAATAAATAAATAAATATACTTTTCCACCAGCGAGCTGGGGAGAGCTCTGCGCAGGTCAAAGGACAAAGAAGAACTGCTCGGCTCCTCCCAGAGGCTTGTTTGTTGCATCTAATGTTCAATAAGCAGAGATTGGAGCATTTTATGCAAACATTGCTTCTAATAGGGAGCAAGTGCTCTTTAGCCTTTTAGTCCTGCCTCAAAGCAAAGAAGTCACTTCCTCTCAGGTATGCAACATTGTGAAGCCAGGATGGTGTGCCTTCACTGGAACCCCTCCAAGAAACATACCCCTTGAAGAAAGGTTCCCACAGATGGGCAATATTTGAAGGGCTGTCATACAGAGGAGGGGCAGACTCTGTTCTTAATCATCCCTGAGTGAAGGGCTCAAGTTACAAGAACCCAGCTTTCGGCAGAATATCGGGGGGAAACGTTTGAGCAGTGTGGCAGTGGAACCATTTACCTCAAGAGGTGTTGAGTGTTTCAGCACTGGAGGCATTCAAGAGAAATTTGGACAACCACCTGGCAGATATCCTTTGATATATATTCCTGCATCGAAGGTGGGTGTGGACTTGATGACCTTGTAGGTGCCTTCTAACTTCACTATTCTATGATTCCGTGATTGGCTTGGTATTGCACTTTTATATATAGCTGGAAACACATTTGCAAAAGGACAGGGCATCCTCTGCACTGAAAGCATGTTCCTAGGATTTAGCATTATTATTCCATAATTTTATAAAGAGTAAATATATACACAAACACGTACTAGGTGCATAAATTCCTTGGCAACTTAAAATACAGAGTTAGAGTAATCTTATGGTTACAGACTGTGTACATTCAAAACTAGTCTATATTTCCAAAGATTAAAAGCAAATCAACTAACCTCTATCAAATAAATAAATAAATAAATAAATAAATAAATAAATAAATAAATAAAATGAGGCCATAAAGATTGCTTCACTCTTGGATTTGAGGATTTGAGGAACATGACTAGATCAAGTGATTGAAAGCAAAGACTGATTATTTGGACGATACTGCCTGTGAGATTAAAACAAGAGCTATGGCTGGATTCAGTCTGGGTCAACAGAGGGAAAACTCGCAGATGTGGAGGTCAGGGGCTGTTGCATTATGTTCTGTTATTAGGAAGACAGTGGAATTATGTCAAAGATGAAAAGCACCACCACCACTCCGCACATAAGCAGCTGCTAGGGTAAGTGTGAAGTGGTGGGGAGACTGCCATCCACGTATCTTTTAGTTGCAGAAGCATTGACTGCCAGGTTTTTAACCATATGTCCCAACACAAACAGTTATTACTGTAACATGTTTCATAGGAGAGGCATGGGTCATATTATAGTCAAATGCATCATGTTTGTAAGCAACCTGGGAAACATGTTCGCTTTCAGCTTATTATGCCCTTCCGCCTTTCTCATTCTTTCTTTCAGTTATTGCACTTGCCCAAACACAAAGAATATAAAGAATAAACACAGATGGTAAGCCCAAAGAAGTTGTGTGTAGATTTGTCGTTTTGAGGGATTAAGCCCTCGTAGATTTCCTGCACAAACGAATGCCTGTCAAGATTACGGTCCATTAACACAAGCAACCTTAGGTTGTTGCTACAGCAGATGATGCCTTGGTTGGCATATATGAGAATGGTACATGTCAGGCATGTAAGAATAACCAGTTTTACTTTGTAGAGCTTGTATATGCAATCTTTGTTTCTTTCCTTCTCGTTGTATCTTTTTGCTAAAAAGAGCACTCAACATAATCAAGCATAATTTTAAAACATGTTAATACAGACAAATGCCCTTTCATTCTATAGAAAAAAGAAAAGAGCTGTGGTCCTTAAAATTAATTTGGTATGTATGTATGTATGTATGTATGTATGTATGTATGTATGTATGTATGTATGTATGTATGTAAACTTATACCCTGCCCATCTAGTAAACAAGCCACTACTCTGGGCAGCTTCCAAGATAATAAGATAAATAAACAACACGAAGAACTATAATAAACATATTAGAAACCCCTAACAAAATGTCCAGACTAACAAATACTCATTTCTCCTGCCTGAGGAGTAGACCAATTTCTAACCTAGCCTTCTGGTGGAGGCTGTCGCCTCTTCCCCAGCTCCACAGCCAAACATGGAAAGTTATGCTTCAAAAGCAGGCAACGTGTGGGCATGAGGAGGGGGATTACAGAGTAATTGGAAAAACTCAAATGGAACATGTCAACCATGCTACCAGAAGCGGATTTGTACCCCAGAGGCAGTTTGCAGCCATTGATTGACTCAGCTTAATCAGACCTGGCAGAGCTATTTGCCATGAATATTTGGTACTCTTATTTACAGTTTTTCTGAACTGTTTTAAAATATAGGTGCATAAGCCTGAATACCGTATATACTCGAGTATAAGTCGACCCGAGTATAAGTCGGGGGCCCTAATTTAAACCCCCCAAAATGGGAAAATTTATTGACTCAAGTATAAGCCTAGGGTGGGAAATTCAGCAGGGCCTGGCAACTCCTTTGTGAGCTGGGTGTGTGTGTGATGTTTAAAATGACTTTTAGCCACCGAGGCAAGTGCTTGAGTTGGTGGCTAAAAGTCATTTTAAACGTTGTTTTAAAATGACTTTTTAAAAAGTCATTTTATACATGGGGGGTCAGGAGAAGTGGTGCACAATTTTTAAAATGACTTTTAGCCACCGACCCAAACTTGCCTCAGTGGCTAAAAGTATTGACTCAAATATAAGCCGAGGACCCCTTTTTTCAGCCCAAAATTAGGGCTGAAAAACTAGGCTTATACTCGGGTATATACAGTAAGTGGGTTTTAACAACAGCAACAGCAGCAGCAGCAGCAGCAGCAGCTACAACGAGGACGACAACAACAACAACAACAACAACAATGCTTGCTGTTTGTTTGATTTTGTTTGTAATCTTATGAGGGTAGTGCCTACTCTTGCCTTTGTGTCATGAATGGGCAGGTTCAGAACAGCCCCTCGGACTGTTAAGGTCCTGGTTCCTCAGAGCTTTAAAGGATAATAATAACAGCTACTCCTTTAATTGGGCCTGGAAAGCAACAGGCAACCAGTGCAGGGCTTTCAGTAGTAGAGTCGTATGATCATTATATTATGCTTACATTAGCATGTTTTACCTCACCAAAGCTTCTGGAGGTTGTCCTGGGGTAGCCAGACAGACAAGAAGTGTCCAGCCCCTCTCAAGGAGGTACAATGGAGATTTGAACTCCCAGCCTCTGACTCTGCAGCCAGGGACCTCAACCACTGAGCTCTCATCCACACTATAGTTTAGCCCCTAGTCATTCTGGCATTGCAGTAGGTTATGTGTTGGGCTCTTTTTTTGGGGGGGGGGTTGGTTTGCAGAGCTGAACAGACCATCCTTGTATGGTCATTCACACATGGGCAGTTACTTCATGTCCGTTTTGTCTCTGTGAGTGTTGCACTTCGGACCAGTACAAAAAAATCTTACTTCATGTCCGTAGTGCAACAGCTGAAATTTGTCTTGACCACGCTCCCGAAGACGGATCAGAGCATGACAATACTGTACCTGGCGCTGGGTTAGGGTTTTCCCTTGTCACGGTTTGTTCCCAGTTTCTGTTCCGAGACAAGGGACCATATGGTAACAACTGTCATGCGAAAACCATTTTGTTCCCCTCCCAAGCATGCAGCTTCCCCCCCCTCAATGTTTTGACTGTTTTAGATCAACATTTTGATTAGGCAATGCTCATTGACTGGGTTACATCCTCTTTTTTTTGCTGAACAACATCAAACTAGCCAGAATTTGTCACAGAACAAGACCGTGAAGTAACACTTTTCATGAGACAAGTTATCATGACTGTGGGAACACATAAACAGGGACTAAACAGGGACAAAACCACGTGATCATGACCAGCACTATCACGGTGCAAAACTAGTCGCGGAACAAGGAACGACATGAAGTAACTGCCATGGGGAGGCCATTTGTTGCTGGGTCCATGCATATCCTGAATTGCCCCCAGAGAGCTCATTCCCAGTGCAAATTGGCTTTTGCTTCCTTGCTTTGTTTTGCCTACCATCTCTCCACTTTTCCTTCTTACTTCCCTCTCTGTTCCCTTCCTTCCTTGTTTTAACTACCCACCATTCACAAAACATCACCTTTTCTTTCTTTCTGATTTTCTCTCCTTTTCATTTATGTGCTATGGTGCAGTATCCATAACTTATTTTTTAAAAAAGAAAAAGCAAAACTAGCTATCTTCTCTGTTATCTCCTCATTTATTTTACTATCTCTTCTCTTTCCTTGTTTTTATTTGCCCACCATTCTCAGACTTTAAGTTTCACCTAGTTATTTCTATTCTTCATCATTATCCTCATCATCCCTGTATTGACATAATATGAAAATAAAATATAATAAAACAGATAAATGAGTAAGATTCAACAGGTTAAGATAGACAGTAAAGGAAACTTAAAGAAGTGTATGACCAGCAGTCAAATAGACACACAGTTGACTAAATGTGGGTAGCATCCTTCTTTTCTGGATAACCAGTTTCATAAAAATTGTCACTTTCTCTAATATGTCAAAATTTCCACCTGAAAGGATATATCTAATTTTCTCCAGATCTGCCCAGCCTTCCCTCTTCTTAAGGAACCTCTGTAAGAAACTAGAGTGAAAGTCCTTATAGAGCAGTGGTTCTCAACCTGTGGGTCTCCAGATGTCCCTGGACTCCCAGAAATCTTGGCCAGCTCAGCTAGTGATGAAGACTTCTGGGAGTTATAGAGAGAGGGAGCTTATGTTGGAGGGCTTCCTTCCCATCTAATATGCAAGTGTAGTTTATCTCCCTAGTAGGAATTCCTTTAACTCAATATAACATATTGGAGGGCATTCCTTTTGCCAGTAAAGGGCTCTTCAGGCATTAAGGCATTTTAAGAAATAAAAATACTCTGCCATATATCCATACCTGACCAGAAGCTGCATGTATGAACAGGTCTTATCAGTAGCACTCAAAGGTCTTGGTATTCAATGTCTAAAAGTCTGTGTTTAGTAAAATAGTGTGCATGTTCCAGTTTGAGTGAGCCAAAAATATCACAAGTCCAGACCAATGGTTTTTATTTTATTTTCAAAGAGATACGGCTCTACTTCTTATAGAAGGCAATAGAGCAGGTTGTCATAATCAGATGTTTATAGATAATTCTGAGCCAATACTTAAGAATCTTACCTAGGGCACTGTCTCCAGCCAGAGTAGCCCTATCTCCAAACAAAACACCACATTTTTATGTAAAAAGAACCCTGGATGTGTTCCAATGAACTTTTAGTCCATTCAGCCATATTGGGACCCTATACAAGACAAGGGGGATAATTTTAGTTCTCTCAACCTCTAGAGTTGTTGGGATATTACCTTTGCTGTAGGAAAAATATGTAATGGCTTGGTCTATGATCTTAGCATTGTTCCTGATTGCCCTATGCTGCGGAGGATTGGTTTAGAACAGAAATCCTAAAGGCTTGAACTGTTTTGCTTGGTCAATATTTCTATTTTTAATTTTCAGTTTTACATCATGATATGATTTTTTCAAAACAGAACACAGGAGCAGCTGATTTCCCAAAAAAATTATTCGGGAGTGTTAGTAAGGTATGCAGGGCTGGAGACAAACCAGCAGAAAAAATGTTCATGGGGAAATGTCATCAAATTACACCTCTGTTGGCTAGGTAGGTAAAATATTTAGTGCCATGGCGGGAAACTGCATCTAGGATGCATACCGATCAAAATGCATGCAGACTGGGAGACTGGGTGGGATCCAGTTCTTTAGGCATACCCAAGGACTTGCCATGGGAGAGTCAGGATGGGATGATGGATGAAGCGACGGACTGAAACTCAGAATCCCCACTTGGCCTTAGAAGCTCATGTAAAAGCAAACCAAGGAAACTACTTATAAAGCAAAAAAGAAAGAAAGAAGGGTTCTGTTTATATACTGCCCCATACCACTTCAAGTAGTCTCTGGGTGGTTTACATTTTTAATTACAGTATGCAGGCTATACATTGTGCCCCCCCCCCCGGCCCAGCAAGCTGGGTACTCATTTTACTGACCTCGGAAGGATGGAAGGCTGAGTGAACCTTGAGCCTGCTACCTGGGATTGAACCCCAGGTTGTGAGCAGTTTTACCTGCAGTATAGGCATTTAATCACTGCACCACAATACAACCAACTTACTCTTATTATTTGGGTTTTTTTCCTATCCATTGATAAAAACAAATTAAATATTTGGTGATAGGGATCATCTGATGATAACAATATTTTATCAAATGCTATCTGTTCATTATAAAAATCATACATTTTCAGACCTTTCTTATACCTATGTATCTATAGTAAAGGCCACCATGAAGTCACCACCGCTTGGCTTATCAATTCTTCGTTGGATTTTAAATTCCACTCTATATCTAGTATATATTTGTTTGTCACAATTTTCCCCAAGTTTAAACAGTTTGGATATGTAAATGCTTCCCATAGGTGAAACCCATCTTGGGGTTCTCATATGTAATTTCAGTTTCACTTTCTCCCATGTTTTTTGTAGTCTCTAAGATAATGGTTTTGGAAGTATCTATGTACTTTGGGTTTTTCATACCATAGAAAAGCATTGGAATGGCTGAAAGTTCTTATTTTCTGCATCTGTGAAGAATAATGGGGCTCTTGCCCTTTCCCGTGAGTCCAGTGTGTTCCTATAAACCAATGGTTCTCAACTTGTGGGTCCCCAGATGTTCCTGGACTGCAATTCCCAGAAGTCTTCATCACTAGCTGAGCCATCCCAGGATTTCTGGGAGTTGCAGTACAGGAACATCTGGGGACCCACAGGTTGAGAACCACTGCTATAAACCTTTGAAAGGATGGGAAATAATTTCAAGAGTTTTAGGAGGAGGCAAAGTAGTCTGGAATCATATAAATAACTCCTGGAAACATTAGTAACTAGGCTGAATCTAAATATTAGCATGACAACCTCCGATTATCATTTGGGTTATGTGAATTAATCTCCAAAAATGTGCACACGTTTGGAGATGGTCCCTGACAACTTCTGTGGAGTTTGTCCATGGAAGTGATTTGTTCTCTGAGGGCATATTGCCTAAACAACGTTATGCAAAGATATCTTTGAATGCAGACGCGTTGCCTAAGAACGGCTGCTCTGGTAAATATTTTGATTTGGAGTTGTTTGCCAACATCTTCTATTATATTCCAAAAGGCATTTGGAATGAAACTATATATTTTAATTATCCCTGGCAGACTCTGCTGAACAAGGGGGCGTATTTTGGAGGGAGGAGGAGGGAATCCCATAATGTTTCATGGAAGCATCTTAAGTGGTGCTCTGAGAAATTTGGCAGCGTTTCCCATCACCCTTGCATCGTCGTCCATCCTATTCCACACTGACCTCTATCCCTCTTTGGCGGTTACTTCACGTCCTTACTGTCTCTGTTAGTGTTGCACTCAGGAGCGGTACAAAAAAAGTTACTTCACGTCCATCGCACAACTACTGAAATTTGTCTTGACCATGCCCCCGGAATGGGTGCTAAGTGTGACAATACTGTACCTGGTGCTGGGGTAGGGTTTTCCCTTGTCACTCTTTGTTCCTTCTTTCTGTTCCGAGACAAGACACCATGTAGTAACGGCTGTCACGCAACAAAACATTTGTTTCTCTCAGAAAACTGTGTCCGTTTTTTTGACTTTTCCGAAGTGAAATATTGAAAAAGAATTTTTAAGCCCCCCCACCCCCCCACCCCCCGGGGAAAAGAAAGCTAGACAAATTCAGTGTTTGTCATGGTACAAGACCATGAAGTAACTCTTGTCATGAGACAAGTTATCACGACCATGAGAACACTGAAACAGAGATAAAACCATGTGATCTAGACCAACGCTGTCACAGTACAAAACTAGTCATGGAACAAAGAAGGATGTGAAGCAACCGCCATTGTCGTATGTATGTCGCCTGGAGGGCTGCTGTGGGAAGGAGACACATTAGCTCCTTTCTAATGTGAATATGGAACACACTTGAATATGGAACCAGAACATTAAATATTATATTCAATTCTTTTTAAAAAAAAAAAGCCACTCTGGTTTATGAATGTGGGACATTCCGCTTTTGTAGTCATGATTAAAAATGCTAGGAAATTGCCTGATATTGTTGCACAATATTGTGTCCACGCTGCAATCCAGAAAAAGGATGCCAAGCTTTACATAGCAAAGGGCACCCCGAATGTTGACAACATTATTGGCAGCCGTCAAGATGGTCTACAGAAGGATCCCCTCGTCTGCTCGCTACTATTCACAAAGTGACTCCATGCACGAGAAAATCCCAAAAGCAGACACTCCCTTTTTCATCCGTTCACTGCATGTCACCCAAAGACAAAGTCGTTGTCAGGGCTATTTTTCAACAAGGGAAAAGGGTCATGAGCAGAATATAGGGTATCCTGTGGAAAATATGTGAATGCACATAGTAACATTTTTTTAAAAAAATGTTTGTTTGAATCATTATTTTGTGCTCTAAATTTAATCAAGCAACAAATTAAGGTTTGTGTTGATCATCTGTATTGATTGTAACATATGTCTCTAATCTCTGGCAAACATATAGTGGCAAGTGAATGTAGGTCAGTGTCATGGCTCTTTCCATGGTGGCTTTTGCTTTGTAATGAGCCCACTTCCACTGTCTGTGCTAAGTTCAATGTTCCCTATTTCGCTTCAGCAGCAATTATTCTCCAGTTCTGTGGGACCACCCACAATACCATTTCTACTTTAGCAGCCTAGGTGGAGTTAATGGTATGAAGCAACATTCCAGAAATGTTTGTGCCCCTTGACTTCATGTCCATACCACAGCTTTGTTCCATTCTTATGTCCTAAGAAGTGGACTTATCCATGAAAGGTCACCTCAAAATACAGCATCCTATTACCAATAGAAATGGGATTGGCGCCAAGTCTATCAAGTTTTAACTCATTTAAAAAATGTTTCTATAAGATATAGCAGGAAGGTCAGTCCCCCAACCCACCCCAGCCTAGTGTTTTTCTCTTCAGGAGGATGCTAAACACCCTCGGGGGGGGGGGAGGGTGTTTATTTTATCTCAGGTGTCATATCAATGTTTTATGAATCCACTTGCCCAACGTGCGCTCCTCTGTTGGGGGAAATTGCTCCCCCATTTCTATGTCACAGTGTGCGCTCTTTGTTGCTGTGTGTTTATCTCTCCTCCAGCAGGAGGAGGCTTCACCACCAATGCCTCAAGGAAGGAAGGAAGGAAGGAAGGAAGGAAGGAAGGAAGGAAGGAAGGAAGGAAGGAAGGAAGGAAGGAAGGAAGGAGGCAGTGACAGCAATAGTGGGGCTTCCACGACCTCCTTCCCCTGCCTACCCGTCCTGAATTTCTGTGAAAGCTGGGAAAACCCCAAGACCAAAGGGGAGGCTATCGTTTCCCTTTATTCCTCATCTTCATCTTTCTTTTGCTTCTGCCTCTCCTTCCCTTATTTGTCCCCCTTTTCCTCCCCAGTCAGCCTTTCATGGAACAAAATTGAAAATGATCAGGGAGAAAGCAGGAGAAACCAACAAGGCTGCTTGGGGAACTGGGCAGCTGATGGCAACCTCTAACTGTCACTCTCCCCACCTCCCACCTGCAAGGGGGCAATGACAATAGAGTCCTATTCCTGTGTGTGTGCATGGCAAAAAGAGAGATAAAGAGAGAGAGTCTACAATCTTGATGGAGGCAAATGGGAAAGCCTAAGTTCTGGGTTGGAAGAGCAAAAGGCTGTCTTTGCAGGGAGGGATAATGGATCTGCGGCACATTATTTTTAATGCACGGTCTTTCCCAAACTACTCTCTGTGTGCAGACTGAACAGTGGCTTGGGGTGGGTGGGTAATCCCCTGCTAATATCATGTAGATACATGAGGAGGATCCATGTTTGGATCACTGTGTTTGCACTGCAAAGCCATGCACACTTCATCTCTATGGTGCATTCTGTTAAGTACAAGCACACTTGATTTGACAGTGTTTGGGAGCAGATCAAATCTCACAAGGTCCCTGCCTTGTCTCTTTGACAACATGCGCAGTCTCTCCTGAGTTGGGGGGGGGGGGCTTTTGGAGCTGAAAAAGGCCAGATCTTTTCAGGAACCATTCCCTGGCTTCTTTCTCCTTCCAGTCCATAGCAGCTCTGTCTCCACATGCCTCTTTTCATATACAGTGGTACTTTGTATAAAAAAATTAATTCATTCCAAATGAAATTATGTTATGCAAATTTTCCTTTATACAAATTTCCCATAGGAATGCGTTGAAAACAGAGTACTCCCTAATCGTGACCACTTTATGTTGTACAGATCCGCCCCATAGACGATTCTGTTAAGCAAATTTCCCCTATCTCCAGAATTTTTTATGTTGTACAGATTTTTTGTTATACAAACCGTTTGTTATACGAGGGTACACTGTATATTGCTTCTTTCTACCTCACAGAGAACAGCTAGAGCTTTTTTATAAAGGAACAGAAGCAACCAAGCTTTAGAAAGGGATATAAGCAGATTTGCCACCTGACCCTGCCTCTCACTACAGCAGCCAAGGCAAGTGGCCAGTGTGAGGGCGGGCAGGGGCGGGCAGGACAAAGCCTCAAATGTAGCAATTGTAAAAGCTAAAGTAGCCCGCCCAACATAGCTTGAAAACAGATTAATTGATTTTCCCAAAAGGAGAATACCATATGATTACATGAGTTCAAAACCCCTGATCGAGTTATCAGTTCATTGCTGTCCCACTTTATTACACCAATCAACAACAACAACAGCAACAACAAGAGGAGGGGCTGGGCATCAGCACACATGGTTGGAACCCCGGGGTCACCCGAGACCCCTCTGGGCGCTCTCGCACATTCTTCCTCGTCTCGCGCACCCTCGCGCGAGGGCAAGGCAGCTCCGCCGGGCAGAAATGCCGCCTGCGGAGCCAGAATTGCTCTCCCACGCGAAATAATGAGACAATTCAGGAAGAGTGGGGTAAACTGGGCCACACTTTATTACAGTCAACAACAACAACAACAACAAGAGGAGGGGCCGGGCATCAGCACACATGGTTGGAACCCCGGGGTCACCCGAGACCCCTCCAACCAGGCAGCATAGGGCGAGACACGACTCCCAGGTGGTACAGTCGCTCGACAGCACCCACCGGGCCAGTCAATGTCATTACCCCTTCCTGCATACGATGGCCAATTCTGGGTAATGCCCAGCGCAGGGAGGCACCCCCTCGTATCCGCTCCGACACCGTGACCTCCTGATCCGCAGTGCCATGGTTATGGGTACTCGGGGACAGATGTTGTTACATACTCACCGCTGCCCTTCATCCGCTTCTGCCGCCAGTGTGACCAATAAACACAAGGGGTATCCCTAACACCCAGGCACCAGTGTGGGATAGGCGAAAAATCGCTGTTCTCCAAGGCCTATTCTGAAAGCGGGTCAAAAATTCCTATCCGGCCCCAATAATAGGCGACCAGTAACACTCACACTAGTCCTTACGCGGTGGGCGGGTGGGGAACGCAAGACTAAACAGCCTGGGGGGGGGGTTGGAGCCACCCCTTATAGGGCACTCCTCCCCCACCACTCTGGACACTCTCGCACATCCTTCCTCATCCCGCGCACCCTCGCGCGAGGTCAAGGCAGCTCCGCCGGGCAGAAATGCCGCCTGCGGAGCCAGAATTGCCCTCCCACTCGAAATAACGAGATGAGTCAGGAAGGTGGGGTAAACTGGGCCACACTTTATTACAGTCAACAACAACAACAACAACAACAACAACAACAACAACAACAACAACAACAACAACAACAACAACAACAACAACAACAACAACAACAAGAGGAGGGGCCGGGCATCAGCACACATGGTTGGAACCCCGGGGTCACCCGAGACCCCTCCAACCGGGCAGCATAGGGCAAGACACGACTCCCAGGTGGTGCAGTCACTCGACAGCACCCACCGGGCCAGTCAATGTCATTACCCCTTCCTGCATACGATGGCCAATTCTGGGTAATGCCCAGCACAGGGAGGCACCCCCTCGTATCTGCCCCGACACCGTGACCTCCTGATCCACAGTGCCATGGTTATGGGTACTCGGGGACAGATGTTGTTACATACTCACTGCTGCCCTTCATCCGCTTCTGCCGCCAGTGTGACCAATAAACACAAGGGGTATCCCTAACACCCAGGCACCAGTATGGGATAGGCAAAAAAAAAAAACCCGCTCTCCAAGGCCAATTCTGAGAGCGGGTCAAAAATTCCTATCCGGCCCCAATAATAGGCGACCAGTAACACTCACACTTGTCCTTAAAGTGGTGGGTGGGTGGGGAACGCCAGATAGAAAAGCCTGGTGGTAGGGGTCGGAGCCGCCCTCTTATAGGGCGCTCCTTCCCCCACCCCTCTGGACGCTCTCGCGTGTCCTTCCTGCTCTTGCGCCTTCTCGCGCGAGGGCAAGGTAGCTCCAGCCGGGCTAAAGGACCGCCCGCGGAGCTAGTATTTTCTCAGCATAACTCTGCTCTTAGTTTTTCAAGTGCCACAACATTTTTGTCATCTTTTTAAAAAAATTTCATTCTCATCGTTTACCTTTTTTTTTTTTTTTGCCTTATAGGCTAGCAGAGGTCTGAGTATTTACCTAGATAAAATTGTGGGAGAGTCTGGCTAATTATTGCTGGACAAGTCATGAGTTGGTTGTTCAGAGGCAGATGCACAAGGGTGCAGAAGAAATGACTTGAGCCAACAGGGACTGTTTTTTTCTTTTGCCGAGCTGGAGAAGTCTTGAAATGAGCAGAATTTCTCTTGAGGTAAATGGTGCCTTCTCCCTTAGGTTTGTTCTGCCTACCATTACATTTGCTGGTATCCAAAAGCATCCATCACTTAATGAGCATGCACTTAAAATGAGCTCAGCTGAAAGCACTGACTTCTCCTATTTGGTCTTGGCTGGAAATTTTGTTTCTGGTTTTAAAGCGAGCTTTCCCCAATTCTCTGCTGAACTGTCTGTAGCCTTGATCCTCCTATTAGGTTCTAATCCTATGATTATAAACTAAGCAGGTTGGGAGTAAACAGCTCAGGATTATGATTTAATGCAGCATATCATGATCAACTCAGAAATGGGAACAGGGAAGAGAGTTTCATTTTTTCCTCATTCAATAATCTCTTGAAGGCAGCTTTTTCATACAGAAGTGTACATTACAGTACTATATTTATCCACATGATGTTGCTAGAATATGTGATGTCTTACCACCAACTAGATTATCAAAAATGTTTACAAACTTGTCTAACAAATGTTGGAAATGTTGGAAAAAAATCATGATGGGACGTATTATCATGCATGGTGGTCTTGTGTGAAGGCAAAGAAATACTGGGTTACAATACATATATGGCTCAAAGAAATAACAAAGCAGAATATAGAATTTAAGCCAGAAATGTTTTTACTAGGTATTATGCCAGAAAATGTTAATATACAGGATAGATATATCATATTACATAATACCTTCACTGCCGCTAGAATAGCGTGGGCCCAAATGTGGAAAAATGAAAACATACCTAATGAGGAAATAATTATACAAAAAATCTTAGATTGTGCTGAGATGAAGAGAATGACATTAAGAATCAAAGAAAAAGAGGACTCTGTGTATTACTCAACGTGGAATAGATTTTGTGACTGGTTGGAGAGAAGAAACAATGCATTAGGTGGTACTAAGACATGATGTAATTAATATTAAGTGCACCCAGACAATATGATGAAAGACAAATGGAATAGTTTATAGAAATTAATTTAGAAATATCAATTGTTAAGATGATGGAATATTAATAAAGTTATTATTATTATTTAAAAAATGTGATGTTATAAGCAGAGTCTAGCCTGTATGTCCTGGATTATTTCTGATGTTACTGTTGTTAGCTTATCTTCACATTTACCTGCCAGTATGTCTTAAGACATCCTTCTCCGAGTCCTTCATTAAAAACATCCTTTCCCTTCCCAAAGAGAGTCACTCATCACAGGGCACCATTGAAGGCCTTTTAAATTTTTATGAGTCTTTTCCTTTGTTCTGGTCTAATCAGGTCTTTTGCACCATTCATTTATATGCTGCTTTTATTTTTTAAAATCGTTCTAAGCCCCACTAATGATTTTGTTATTTGGCAGCCAAAATAAATGAAAACAATTAAAAGCTAAAAATTTAAGAAGAAAAAGAATAATAGAAGTGATATGCTTCTGTAGAACAGCCATTCTAAATGGGGGCCATATGTCCCCTTATGGGGCCCAGGCACATTTGAAGAGAGCACCACACTGGAAGCAGTTATTCACACAGCACCTTATACATTGGAACTCCGATTTACGACATTAATCTGTTCCAAGCATACGCTTGTAACTCGATTAGTTTGTAAATCGGGGAGCGGTTTCCCATAGGAATGCATTGAGAATCAATTAATTCATTCCAGAGGAATGAATTTCAATGCACTCCTGTGGGAAATAGCTTTAGATGACCTGTTGCTCCCACCCCCTTTGGGGGGAGCCATGGGTCATTTAAAGTGTCTTTAAGCAACCGAGTCAAGCGCTTGGCTCAGTTGCTTAAGGACGTTTTTTAAAAACCGCCGCTTCTCGCCCCCACCACCACCACCATCAGGCACATAGAGGGAGAAGCGGTGGTGTTTTCAATTTTCCCGCCTCTTTCGATGCAAGCGCTAATGGCTGCTATCAGCGCTTGCACTAGAAGAGGAAAAAAAATGAAAAAAACTCCGCTTCTCCCTCTATGCGCCCAATGGTAGTGGGGGGAGAAGCAGAGGTTTTTTACCCCCTTTTAAAAAAGGTCTTTGGGGCACTGACGGAAGCTGCCTCTTTAAATGAAGGCAGTTTCCCTCAGTGCCTGAAAGACTTTTGATCACAGTGCCCGCTTTTCCCCCGGTGGGGGAGAAAGCGTGTGCTGTTTGAAAGGTCTTTGGGACACTGACCCAAGCGCTTGGATCGGTAGTTCAAAGACCTTTTAAATGACCGACCCCTTCTCCCCCTGCCAGCTGCCATTGTTACTTGGGGGAAGTCCCATCTTGCTCATAAGGCGGTCAGGGTTGGGATTCTTGGTTTTCGGGATGGTCGTAAGTCCGGGTACCACTGTATATGGCTTGTGCTGCAACTTGTGGATCCTGAATCTTTCATATTGTGAAAGAAATACAGCCATGGTAAAAAATAATAATAAGAAAAATGGCTGCTCAAGAATACTCAGAATATGTTATCTCATTATAATCCTTATGATTTCCCTGTAAGGTAGATAATTATTATTCCTGCCTAGCAGAAGCTGGGGCAAGACTAAATAAGTGAGTGGCTACCCTGAGGCCATGGCAGCAGAACCTATTTAACTCACGAAACTCTTGATTCTTTTTCTGCAAGATTATGTTCCATGTACTGTACTGTGCTGGCAAAATGGATTTGGCTGACGTCTTAGCTGTCCCACTTACATGCCTATCAAAAGAAGAGCTTGGGAACAAAGAATCCAGCTTTGATTTTTACTGTGTATAACAGTTCAGTACCCACATCATCCGCTGCATGGCCCCAGCTAGGAGAAGCTGACAGAGCTTATTAAAGAATTTATAATGCTACATGAAGCTTCACAATGAATTATTGCCTTGGGGGGAGGACAAAAAAAAAGCCTACAGTAAGAATGTATAATAGATCATATTTTTATCAACACAGTTAACATGTACAATATACTGTACTAGATTTTGATGAAGGGCAAAATGTATTAACAGTGTTCATTACAATAGCAGGTGTGTTTTAA